>JAJPUD010000554.1:305822-321657 GCA_023553655.1 Myrmecobius fasciatus
AACAAAGCCATGTACACTCAGAGAGAGGCCTGTGGGATCTGAGTCTGGACCACAACATAGCATTTTCACACTCTCTATTGATGTTTGCTTGCATTATGTTTTCCTTCTCAGGTTTTTTTTTTCCTTTCCTGAACAGCAAGATAACTGTATAAATATGTATACACATATTTGATCTGTCAAATATTTTAACATAATTAACATGTATTAGACTTCCTGCCATCTAGGGAGGGGGTGGGGGGGAAGGAGGGAAAAATTTGTAACAGAAAGCTTTGCAAGGGTCAATGTTGAAAAATTACCTATGCATGTTTTACAAATAAAAAGCTTTAACAACAACAACTATATATATATATGTATATATATATATAGAGAGAGAGAGAGACAGACAGACAGACAGAAAGGCAGCAAGAGCAAAATGCAGCCAATCCAAGGACAGCCTGGGCAGAAACCATGTAAATCCAGCACAATACTATTCATATAGTGAACACTTATGAATGGCCTAAAGCCAGAAAAGCTTCCAAAAAGACTACCTGTTTCCACCCTCATTTTACAGATACGGATCCTGATATTCAGGACACAAGGATTTGTTCATGGCCACACAACTAAGAAACACAAGCCCTAGAATTCACCCCTAAGCACAAACTCCAGATTGGGATCTCTTTCCATTGAGCCATTCTAATACCCCACAGCAACTGACAAATATGCTAAATGAAGAGAATTGTGCCTAATTCTAGGGAGAAGTCTGAGAACTAGCTAGGTCCAGGAACAATCTTCTCATCTAAGCAAACAGCTTTCCCAAATGAGACAAGTGACTTGGCTCCCTATGTAAGCCAAAGTGCAGAGATATGAAAAAAGGCTACATTGTCACCACCACCCTCATCCACACAATAGAAATCAATCAAAATGCATATTTTAAGAAAAGAAAATAAAATCCCAGCCCAAATTAAATCCTGTCTACAATCCATCCTACCATGAAAACCCAGGCTCTTATTAAATTTGGTCAGTTGCTGTTGATTGTTCACCCTGACCTGCAAAAGAAGATTCAAAGAAACATGTCCTCTACCATCTCTTGGTTGGCAACTGAAAGATTCAGGGGCCATAGAACCCAAAGTCCTAAATAATGATCATAGGTAAACAATTCCAATCATAAAAGGAACACTATTTCTCTTCCACTATTATACCTAGCAAGAGCAGGAAAAAAAAAGTAAAGGCCTGAATTAGAACATTTATTCTCCATCTCCACCCTTCTGTGTGTGGGTGACTTTGGTCAGTTCAATTCTGGCTTGCCTAATTCTTCAGGTTTGAAACTTGATAAACCTATTTATCATTAAAATCATAGAAAGATACTTGAATTTAGGGCCAAAATGGCCCTTAAAGACCATCTAGTCCAAGATTTTATCCTACAAATAAGGAAGCTAGGGCCTATAGAAGTAACTTGGTTGAAACGAGGCATAGAGATCTTAGCAGAACCCTATGGATTTGAGTGTGTTTTTATGGATTTCTAGTTGGAGTGGGGTATAAGTGTGGTGAGCCGGACTGCCATTGAACAAAGATCAACAAAGAACAGAATCTTAAGAGTGAGAACAGCCCTTGGAAATCTAGCCCACTTTCCCAATCCAGTGGTGTCAATCTGTGGGCCATAAACTGCCCTGGAAACCACAAATTAAGATTATCTATGCTGTGTTTTTATTTATTTTGTTAAATATTCCCCAATTACAATTTATTCTAGTTGCAGTGCACCCACTTAGGAGTTCTGCAAGCCCCTTGCAACTTAATCATTTGATATGTCTTCCCTACACTGTAACATACCTTATAGGTTATCCAGCTTAGTACTTGAACAGTCAGAGATAGAATGCCCACCACCTATTGCATTACCTCATGTGGCAACTCCTTCTATTCTTGTTCTGATTCTTCCTGGATCTAATTACTGAGGTGATATCCACCCTAGCTACTCCAGTGACTAGATACAACAGAAATTAAAACTCAATCCTATATGAGGCCAAGAAATAAGGAATTACAAAGATTCCTCACATTTCACTTCTATTGTACTGTTCATTTGTCGAAGAAATCCAGACAAGAGCCACTAAGCTGTTTTATGACATCCATTGAGCTCGATATCCAGCTCTGTTCATGCTGCTAATGGATAGGAGTGGGGGACCACCATCTCAAAGCCTAGCTATTCTAGCAGTGCTTCTACCTCAAGTACCACTGGACTAAATGGGGCTTCCTACTCACAGAAGTTAATAAGCTCACTCAGGGATTTACATTTAATTCTATATTAGACAAAATACCAGCCCTAGAAATTACACTAGAAAGCACAAAATAAACACACATATATAACCTGCAACTTTATAGCAGCTAGGTTCATTATACCATCATGGGCAGATCCTATTTCCAATTACTGTTTTGTCATTTTCAGTTTTATCCCACTCTTGGTGACCTTTTTGGGGTTTTGGAAAAGATACTGCAGTAGTTTGTTGTTTCTTTTTCTTGCTCTTTTTACAGATGAGGAAAGAGATAAACAGGGTGAAATAACTTGCCCAGACTCACCCAGTTAGTGTTTGAGGCTGAATTTGAACTCAGGAAGAGTTCACATGGGAATTAGTGCTTACTAACAGAGAAGGCTGCCACCCCACTGAAAATAGGCTGCTTCAGGATACAGTGAGTTTTTGTCATTGGAATCCTTTGCTTGAAGGCTGGATGACACCTTAATATAGAGGGGATTCCTGCTCTGGCAAAGATGGGACTCAGTGACCTCAGGATATAGGTTTGAGTATTGAAAGAGACATTTGCAATCACCTACTCCAATTCCAGGAAGGTATGACTTACTCAAGGTCATATGGGTGGCCAGCTCAATGCTGGGAAATGAAGCCGAGTCCTGTCATTCTATAGATTGAGACCATGCTACCATACCAAGCTGCAGATCCTGGTTAATTTCAAAATTCTATGATGCTGCTGTAAATAAAATAGATGACCCAGTGCCCTCTGAATTTCTCTAGGGAAAAAGGGGCCACAGAAATTCCAAGTTTAATCCCTGCTTAACTGACCAAACATTAAAAAAAAAAAAAAAATCTCTAACTGCTCTAAGGCTAACCTGCTTCCACTTGGTTTGTATATATCTAAAACCATTTTGGGGGGCATCATGGACTTGTGCTCAGATTGATTTTAAATCACTTAAGAAAAAGCTAAATTTCAATTAGAGCTGTGTGAAAATAAAGGTGCAACTTTTTTTTCAACCCAATCAAGTTCAGAGCCCTGAGATACACACACACACACACACACACACACACACACACACACACACACACATCTGCCCATAGACTTTGGGTGTCCATGGAATCCATGGAGATTTAGCACTGCTGCTCCAAAATGATCCGACTATTCAGTTTTAATCTTAACTCAATCTGAGAGTAGGGAAAGCATCAAACTTTTCCAACACTCACTTCTTCTCCCTTCATATTAACTTCAAAAACCACAATTACAGCAGCAGTGTGACTCAATAGGCCACATAAGAAGCTGAAGGGATGAAGCTAAGCAATCTGTCTATAAAATGGGGCTCTTCCCTTTTCACTAGGTTAGAGAACACTCTACTGATCAAAGGAGCCAGCCAGCTTGCAATCCCTGCTCAGTAACAAATAGGCATTTTGGGAAACATGGAAGGGAAGGGTGTCTATAAAGACTAGATTAGTCAAGAAAAAGAAATGAAAGAACAGATAAGAGCAGGGCAAAAAGCTAATCTTTCCAGTTATGATGAGAAAACACTAGAGAGAAAAAACAGCAGCAAATTAGAAAGTGGATGCTTAAACCATATGCAGAAAAGAGAGATTAAAATATCCTGACTTTCTAATAATTACAGCAATTTAAAGTGACTGAGGACTGAATGTTCATTAAAACCAAGGAATTAAAAAGGCTGCAAAGCCTAGATTACAACCCAATTTTTAGTCCTCCAACCTCAAGTCTCTCTACTGGCCAGTGTGATGCCCTCCCAAATTGAGCATGATGTCTGGCACAAAAATAACAGGCACTTAATACATAAATTACTTAGGTAAATATTAGATAATTGGATAATTACAAATAAATTACTACTTAAAAACCAACACTTCAGGTTTAGAATCAAAAGAATTTTGAAGGGGAAGAGAAAGTAAGGATCACCCAGACCATTCTTTTTATAATTAGGAGACTTACAGAGATACTAAGGGCTTTGTCTGAAAATCACACAGCAAATCAGTGAATGGTACAGTGAAGAATCAAGATTTTCTGATTTCTTGTTCACTACTGCCAGGAAATCTTTCTGATATTCATTTTTAATTTGTATGCCATCTGGACAAGTCAGCTCCAAGTTTCTTTTCTTTATTATTGGAAAACAAAAACAGTTAAGCAGAACACTTCTCTCTCCTACCTAAGCTGAAAAGAGCTGAAAATCCTGTGGTTGTTTCTTAGGTTGATTCCATACACACAAACTTACAGCTCTGGATCAAAGGCAGCATTCTTTCCCTGAGAAAAAACTTGGAGCTAACATTGATCTTCAACCCATTCCCATCCAAGGAGAACAAAACTGACTACCAACACTCATTGAGTTCTTTCCTACCCCACCCCTCCTTTGAGGGAGGACTTCCTGCTTAGCTCTAAGGGAAGAAAGCAAGGGGATAATAGGGAATGGGAATTTATTAAGCACGTACTATATGGAAGGCACTATGCTTAACTCTTTACCAATATTATTTTATTAGATCTTCACAATAACCCTGGGTGCTACTGTTAATATTACCTTCATTTTACAGTTGAGGAAACTGAGGCAAGCAAAAGTTAAGTGATTTGCCCAAAGTCACAAAGTTAATGAGTATCTGAGGTAGGATCTGAATTCTGGTCTTCTGGACTCCAGGCCCAGTACTCTCTCCATTTCACCACCTAGTTAATTAATGGTAAGAAACTCCCCTAAAAATTTAGCCACAAAGGATTCCTAGGGAAGATTTGAAGACTATAATTCCTTAGTCCTTGACAAGGAATTTTAACTCATTCTATCATGAAGCCTGAAAAAAATCATGTGGACATTTGTCATAAAATCTAGAGGGCGCCGGATATCACAGAATCAGGGACCTAACAGCTGGAAGGGACCCCTACAGACCATCAAATCTCATGTTCTTAACCTAGAATTTATGAACTTTTAAAAAATGTTTTGATAACTTTACTTCAATTTCATTGGCTTCTTTTATAAAGCTGTATATTTTATTTGATGCACTTCAAAACACTCTAGTGAGAAGGGCTCCATAGGCTTCAGCAGGCTGCCAAAAGCATTCAAGATACACACAAAGTTTAAGAAATCCTGATCTCTCTCACCCAACTGTCATGTACAGATGAGCTGATAGAGCAGGCAAGGCTTGTCCCAAGTCACAGGCCAAGACTCAGGGAAGGGATTCCAACCTGGGCCTTCTGACTCCAAGTCTTGTGTAGTTTTCACTGTGCCACACTCCCCTTTTTATTCCTGATGGGTTGAAGTCAGGCAATTTGCTCTGTCCAAACATTCTAAATGGCTAAGTAGGGTGTCAGATAAAATATGAATGGTATGGCACATAGAATTAGGAAGGTCTAAATTAAAATTCTGCCCCGGCACTGACTAGATAAGTAAAACTGTGCCTCAGTTTCCTCATCTGTAAAATTAGTGTAATAGCATTTACCTACCAAGATTGTGGGGAGGATCCAATTATCTAGCAAAGGTAAAGTGCATGGCAAAAGTAGAAGCGTTAACAATGTTATCTATGGCTATTACCTCACTGGGGCGAAAAGGAGGAGGCTTTGTGATAAAAAAGCATGTCATCTGGTGAAATACTAAGGGAAAAGTCTACCTTTAATCAAAAGCTAAGACTTCCACAGGATTCATGAGAAGGCCCCATGTCTTATAACATATCCTAAAGGGGATGATTTGGCTAGGGTCTAAGAAAACTGTTTTCAGTACTAAGGGATCCTGTTAACTTTTAGCCCTCCCTGGCCTTCTGATTTCAAGAGCCCTATATGTAGGCTTCCTACACCAGACACTTCAACAGTTGCTGCATGGCACACATGCTAGTCTTTTTAGAGAACAAGCAAACCTGACTGATGTTGCCTCCCTAGTCCAGAGAATGAGCCTAACTTGCTCTGTGTTTAGAGAAGTTAGAGATAAAAGGATGTGTCCACTGAACTTTGAAAACAGTTTCTTTTCTCAGTCTCCTGGCCTTAGGTATGGACCGCTCCTCCATCCCTCAGCAAACTCAAACAGAATAATCCGAGTTTTTCAGCCTGTTTGACACCTCTGAATTAGACCATTCTTCAAAGTAGTGGGAGGAAAAAAAACATCATCCTAACTATGGTAAAACCATACTGGTTGAGACTGATACGAAGGAAAACAATACAGAAAACAAAAACTGATGGAATCTTTCTTTTAAAAAATTTACAGCATCCCTATGGCCATGGAGGGACTACAATTACCAGATGAATTAAATGAATCAGAAAAGTGTAATAATTGAATCAGAAAAGGAAAGCCAAGTCATGTGGAACCAGCTCTACTGCAATGAATGTTTTCCTCTAGACCAGTATGCTCAGTACCAGCAACCAAAGACTTTCCATTAAGTGCTTATCTTTTTAGGGGTGGTGTTAATTTCAATCAGATTGACTCTAACCTATGCCAGAGGAGTCATTTCATTATAAGCATTTGTAATGTTAAATAGAATCATATAACAAAGAACAAGGAGGCAATGACTCCTCAGTTACCACATCAAAAGTGATGGTGAAGGGCAGTTAGGTGGTGCAGTGGATAGAGCATCGGTCCAGGAGTTAGAAGGACCAAGTTCAAATCCAGCCTCAGAAACTTAACTACTAGCTGTGACTGTGGGCAAGTCATTTAACCCTGAATGCCTCGCCCTCCAAAAAAATTAAAAAGGAGGAAGGGGATGATGAGTAAGGATGGCCAGGACCAGCTCTTCAAAGCCAATCTTGTAAATAAGGAAGCTCTCCCATGACCAGCGTAACAAAGCCAACTAATCAATGAAAACCAGTGACCTACTAACCCTATGAGTAAATTTATGGTACAACAGATTTTAGAGCTAAGAGACTACAACTATAAATTCATTTTGTAAATGAGGAAACTGAGCTCCAGAAGTGATTTGCACACAACTACTAACACAAGTAGTTAAGCAACAGCAATTGGATTGGAACACTAACTTTAAATACAGTACTCTTCTTCCTATACCATGTAAGTCTTTTAAAAAAAATTAAGTGTAGACACTACATTGGCTTCTAAGGGCTACATAACAGAAACTGATTAAATTAAAAGGGCCAAATATCTATGCCTCTTATCACTTTCTGGTTTTAGCTGAACCAAGGTACCCTATAGGACTCTTCCTACAGAATTCAGGGCTTCTCCTCAGAAAAAGATGATCAGTCAGGGTGCCTTAGCTGATCGTATCAGATAGACCTTGCTGTACTTTAGAAGAACTATAAAAATTCAATCACCACCTAACAAGCCCAAGTAAGAGAAAACAGGGCTTTAATCCATCCATCAGGTCACAGTAGAGGATGTGATATAAAAGATCATTTTAACAGGCAGAGATTAAGAGTGTGATGTGCATATGCCTTCACAGTTACTATGTTATTGCCCCACAAACCAGATAAATGTCAACTGGAAACAGGATTCTGCATTTAAGATGCTGAGGTCAAAGTGACTATATTTGGTATCCAAATGGTCAGAATTAGTGAGGGTTAGAGTCCAGTTCGATCCCACAAATATTTACTAAGTACCTACTATTCTAGGCAAGGCAGGGCAGCTAGTTGGTAAAATGAATAGAGCGCTGACTCAAGAATCAGAAAGATCTGAGTTCAAATGTGACATCACTTACTAGCTGTGTGGACTTTGGACTAGGGCTTTGCCTCAGTTTCTTCAAAGACAAATGAACTAGAGAGGAAATGACAAAGCACTTCAGTACCTTTTCCAAGAGCAAAAACAACTTGTACAATGAGCAAGGTATTATGCTAAGTAGGTTCTAGGGAGCTAAACTCAAAATGAAAAAACAAAAACAAAAACAAAAAAAGGGGATATCAGCCAGGTTTTAAAAATGAGATACTGGCTAAATGGCAATGTTACAGGCAGGAACAACAAAGCCAGAAGGAGAAGCAGGCTGATGATTAGCTGCTGAGCTCTGGACAACTGGGGGGGGGGGGGGGGGGGGGGGGGGGGAGGGGCCCTGACCATAAAGTGAGAGGGTCTCTGCAGCAGCTTCGGGCTCAAAACTAGGATCTGGGTCCAGACCCTGGCCCTGCACCCTAAACAGCATGACTTCACCCCTCCAGAGTCTATAAAACCAGGGAGGTGGCCACAAGGCCCAGCCCCTTCCAGCACCATAGGCTGGGAAACTCCCATAGAATTGGGGTTCAGATCTTGGCTCTGCTTCGACCTGAAATGTTGAAATCAGAGGAACTGGATTTGAATCCCAGCTCCGACCTGTGTGACCTTGGGTCAAGTCTCCCTCTCTGGGCCTCAGTTTCCTCGCCTGTAAAATGAGGGGATTGAATGAGAAGATGATTAAGGTCTCTTGCGGCTCTTAAGCTCTGTTAGTAATATTGGGCTCCTGGGGTAACGGTGGACTCCGAAGCCTGCAAGCACACAGAGGACCCTCTAGAGGCAGGATTAAAGGGAAGCCCATAGCCCACGCCGCCGGCCCCACCCCCACCCCACCCCACCCGGCTGGCCTGGCGAGAGCGGCGTGGGCCCAGACTGCACGAGGGGGGCCGACCGAGGGAGAGCTCGGAAGGAAGAGGGGAACCCAAGCCGGGTCTCTCCGGGGGGCCCCCTCCCAGTCCCCGGACCCTGGCCGCCCCCGCCCAAGGCCGCGTGACTTTCTTCCTTCTCTCCATGACCCGCCCCCGGTCCCCGGGACCTCGGCCCCTCCTCGGACTGGAGCGGGCCCGGCCTCCCGGGCAGCCCCGGAATCTGAAGCGAGTGGTCAGCCTGGCCCCGGAGGCCGGGGAGGGCGGGGGCCCCGCCAGGCCCGGCCAGTCCCAGGCACAGGTCTCGAAAGAGCGCTGGGACGGGCGTGCGCCAGCTCCGGCAAGAGGAAGCGGGCGGTTCCCCGGGGTCCGGTCCCACACGGCCGGACAACACGTTGCACTCACCCGACTAGCTGGCACGATGGCAGCGGCGGCGGTGGCGGCAACCGAGCGCGGTCCCGGACCGACTGTCCCCCCCCCACCCACCTTCCCTCTCCCGCCCCGAGCCCACTGCACTCTGGGAAATGAAGTGCGGCCGCCCTAGACTTCAGCCGGAGGCTCCAGGAACAGAACTACAACTCCCGGCGTGCCGTGCGATGCGGCCCGAACGCAGTCTCCCTGTCCAGGAGAGGTGGGGAGGGAGCCGGAAGAGACGAGGCCTAGCCCGACCCCTGAGCATTGTGGGCTAGCGGAGGACCTCGGGAACTTTTGCGCCTTGGCGCCTTCCAGGAGTCGGTCCAATCCAGTCTTTCCTTCTGAGAGCCAGATAACTCCGGCCCCGATACCACCCCCTCCCACCCCAGTCGTCTGAAAGCTTCCTGGCCCTAGTCTGACGGGAGGAAATCCGCCTTGTAGCCTTTTCATGCGAGAGTTGGAAAGGGTCTTAGAGACGATTCCGCTCCATCCCCCATTTTTACAGATGAGGAAACTAAGCCCAGAATTTAATTTCTTCCAGGTTACCCGAATCCAAATCCTGCATGCTCCCAAACCCTGTTGTCAAACCCCGCCTGGAAGCGTGTACAGTGCTGGAGCAGAGGGTGTTTGGAAGAACGCTTGGCAGCTAGAGGACATAGAGGACATGGCCTGGAAGGAGAATGGCCCAAAGGAACAGTAGGAGGGCGTTTAGCTTGCAGAAGAGAATGTAGAAGAAAGCCTGAACTTAGTCCCCATGATTCCTAAAGGAAAACTAATCCTTCAAGTTCCAGGGGCATACTTCCCTGCAAACAAACTTTCCAACAATTACTGCTGCTTAGAACAGAAGCTACTCCCTTGGGAAATAGAGCAGGAGGAAGGGACTAATCATTTATATGGCACCTACTATGTACCAGGCACCCCATTAAGCACTTTATATTACAAATATCTCATTAGATCTTCACACAAATTCTGGGAAGTACATGTTATTGCCATTTTACAGTTAAGCAAACAGGTTAAATGACTTGCCCAAGTCACCTGCACAGGTAAGATCTAAAGTCATATTTGAATTCAAGTCCTCCTGATACCAGGTTCTATCCTAATAGCCTGGCAACTGAGGAGTATCATTGAGCT
The DNA here is from genome assembly GCA_023553655.1 of Myrmecobius fasciatus. Taxonomy (NCBI): domain Eukaryota; kingdom Metazoa; phylum Chordata; class Mammalia; order Dasyuromorphia; family Myrmecobiidae; genus Myrmecobius; species Myrmecobius fasciatus. Next base: position 316,098 of record JAJPUD010000554.1, read on the forward strand.
CTCTGGAACAGCATTTGTTAACCTGGCATCCATGGGGAGATTTCAAAGAGTCCATGGACTTGTACAAGCAAGGGAAAAAAAAAGGATGTTTTCACTAATTTCTACATGAAATTTAGCATTTCTTTCATTTATGATTTTAAAGTCATTTAGAGAAGGGATTCAGAATGATATAATTTACTGGGAGATTTTGCTCCCATGTGGGTGAGGGTAGTTTGTGAACTGGAAATGTGAGGTCAGATGGTCACCACTTCCTAAAAAGCAGAGACTTTTTCACTTTTGTAAGCTAGTGTAAGGTGCAACCAAACGGATTTAGGGAGTTTTCTTATAATCTCTAGGAAAGGAGAACCTAGAGATGTCCAATAGGAAGGACTAATAACAATTCATGAATAATGCTAGTTCTGGGTAAAGAGACTTCTCCATCTCAGTAAATCAGAAAGAATATTAAGGATAGCTTTTTTTTTTTTTTTTTGCTGAGGCAATTGAGGTTAAGTGACTTGCCCAGGGTCACACAGCTAGGGAATGTTAAGTGTTTGAAACTAGATTTGAACCCAGGTCCTCCTGACTTCAGGGCTGGTGCTCTATCCACTGTGCCACCTAGCTGCCCCCCAAAGGATAGTCTTAACACTACAGATAAGGGGTTAAACCAGAGAATTCCTTCCATTTCTCCTCAGAGAATCCTTCATTTTTAGTGCTAAAAGGCATCTCAGAGATAATTTGACCTAAACTCCTAAGGTTACATACAATAGCACAAATTCATAAATCACTTCAAAGTTTACAAATATTTTCCCCACAACTCTGTGAGGCAAATACAGTAATTCAAGTGTTATCACAGGTGAGAAAAGTTCAGGGAGAAGAGCTCTGTTTAGGTCACTAATGGTAGAGCAGAAACCAGAAAAATCCCAAATGTCTCTCTTCTGAGCCCAGCTGTGCTTTTTGCTTTCCTTAGCAGCATCAATAAACAAAGCTAGACCTTCAGGTCAGTGCTATATTAAGGTAATGCTAATGGTCTTATTCAGAATTTTCCAGATGAAACCATGGTCAAAGCTAGGCAAGTCCCTAGGATATGTACCTGGGAAAATGACTGGGAGAAGGGAGACCCTATTTAAACAGACTAGATTGAGAAATCTCCTCCTTTCTGTCACTCCTATAGTTCTTTTCCTTTCCAGATTTCAGATGAGGATGACATCAGTGAGCCCAGGATGCTGCAGCACAGTTGGACACTGAAAATCCTTGAGTCCTGAGTTCAGTTTTCTTGCATTTACTACTCAGAGAAAAGGACTGTTAGCAAAGGCAAAGCTACCAAGAAAAGAAATGGGCAAAGACATCCATTGATCTGTTGAGGCCCAGAGTAGCAGAGGCTCATTCAATTCTTCCTTAAGCACTTCTCTCCTCCAGGAGGATGGAGTTCCAAAGCTTTTCACAAATGGAATATCGGCATTAGAAGGTATCTTGGAACAGGAATATTGGAACACAGAATGTAAGATTTGAAAAGAATCAGAAGGCAAGGCAGTTTTTTTGTTTTGTTTTGTTTTACTGCAACAAGCTACACCTGAAACCAGAGCATACACAATGTCGTGTTGTCTTGCTTCCTCACACTTCCTTTGGCTCAATCTGACACTCCGTGAGGTGACACATTAAGGGCAAAATAGCCTCTAAAGCCCTCTGTGGAGCAGAAGCCTCTCATAGGCCTAGACAAAGCTGGTAAGAAAGGAAACCATAAAACTAATCAGGGGAGCAGAAACAGAAAAGATTAAGACATCCAGTTTGAAGAGAAAACACCAACAGCTCTTCTTAACTATGGGGGTGGGAATGAGACAGTGAGAGAGGAAGCCTTGGGACCCACAGCAGAACAAAATAAAATGTATCAAACAAGACGACCTTTGTCCACCTCCCACCCTGATTCCCTTTCCTCTTCTCTTCTGTTCATTACAAAAAAGTGTTAGACAACTAGTTTTAGAATAGATGAGGTCCCTCTGTGAGACTGAGCCAAAGCCCCACAGCAGAGTGGAGACATCATATGCTGGACAGTGCTGCCAAGATGAAGAAAGGATCTCAGGGACCTGCTCTGTTCTATATCACCAGCACACAATTATCCAGATTCTGCTTAGAGACCTCTAATGTTCTCCCCAAGCTGGGGTCCCAAAGGCAAGGACAGACATAATGGGAAGGGGGAGGGGAACACAAGCCTTTTGTTGTTTAAAAAAAATTTTTGTTTTTAATTCAACAAAACCAAAATACTGAATTTAGCCCATCAAAAAGGCAAGAAGATCCTGAATTTTCATGCACTCTTTTCTTCCACTGAGTCACTGGTTATGTGTAAGTGCACATGACCCATAAACAGGTTCTCCAACTAGAATTAAGAGCTAGGATGAGGAAAGGACAGCAGAGGAGAGACAAAAAAAGCCTAAGATGAGCTTTTAAAGTAGCTACCACCACAGCCAGAGTCCTCTGGCCTTCACTGCCCTACCCAAAAGCAAAAGCTGATATTCTTTCTCCAGGAAAAGATCAAAGAGCTAGAAGAGCCCTAAGAGGTCATTTAGCTCATCCCTTTCATTTTAGAAGAGGTAACAACTAAGAGCCAGGATTCAAACTAAATTCTCTACAACAGAGCTTTCAAACCCACACTAGTGCAGCAGGAATCAGATTTAAATGTAATTAGAAAATATGTAACAAAATAAAAATACAATAAAACAGATAATATGAAAAGATGGTTCTCTAAGTAAAGCTATGATCTGTGGAGATGCTTCTGTATAGTTTAAAGGCTTTGTTTCTGAGTTTGACCCCACTGTTCTGTTACAGTATACTGTCTGGTTTTAAACCCAGGTTATTTCTCTCTATCCAGTGCTTTTCTCACTATACCTGACATTATACCTTTCCTTTTACACAGGTCCACAATTATATCTTGAATCAAAATAAGCAGAGTCCAAAACAAAAGGGTCTTAGCCAACTGTGGGCTTTCACAGTACTGATTCTCTTTTTACGATTAGAAATGAGGGAACAAACTCTTGGTTTTCTGCTCACCAAGAATAAAGATGCAGGACTTGGGACTGGCATTCAAAATTACTTAGTCCTAAGTGAATCAAAAAAGATAAAAAGATGTGACAATATTTTGGAAATTTCATAGAAATGCAAGAATTGCTGAAATACCCTCACACCCCCCCCCCAAAGATGAACCCAGTTATTTTAAAAAGCAAATTCAGTGCAAATTCCAGTTCTGATGTTCAATGTGTGATTATAAATGTGTGATGAGGTCAGTTTTCTCCTCTGTAAAATGGGAATGCTTGCACTTCATGCCTTCTAGACACAATTGTAGGGAGTGTTCAAATTAAAGCCTTTTCACTCTCAGGGAACAATCTACAGCCAACATCAGGATCACCAACCTGACCATCATAAAGGATAAGGACTGGAAAAAAATCTACACTCATTTGGACTGGCTCTCTCCCCTTTCCCCTCCCCCCCCCCTTTCAGATCTAGACCTACATGTTATCATTTAGCTTTGGTTTCATTTGGTCTTTCCTGGGGACTCCAGGATCTTCTCTACTATAGGAAGAACATAGGGATTGTTTGAATATAAATCTGTTAAGGGCTCAGCTTAAGAGTATCCCTCCTCACAGAAGACTGATAAATGAGTGAAGCCAGGAATTTTGAGGATAAATCACATTTAGGATCACAACCAGCCTTGACTATTGATTAGCTGGATAAGTCCCCTTCTAAGAATAATTCACATTTCTGTTGAACTTTATGGTTTACAAACTACTTTCCTCACAACAGCCTTGTGTAAATATTACTAAACAGGAGCTCAGAGGGAAGTAACTCCATTATGGCCACATACCTAGTGTCAGAGCTGGAGTTTTAACCCAAGACTGACTGGCTTCAAGTCCAGTGCTGTTGGCACTATATGGCAAGCATCCTTTCCCTCCTAACTTTTACCAAGCTACTTTTCCCTCTCCCTGGTGGAATTCTGGTCTGAAATCCCCCCACCCCCACTTCCCCAAGATCTTAATAGGAATTCTGTTCCCTATGCCAACAACCATCTCATTAGACCTTTGGCATCTCTAGGTAATATTTAGTGCCCTACTTTAGGGACTTGTGTGGACAGAAAATTTTTCTTGGAAAATAAGAGCCCCCAAGCCCAAATAAAAACCTTACATTTTAATTAATTTGCTTTGCCAAACAGGACACAGTGAAAACTTTAGTCTAATTGTACAGAAAATATAATTTTTGTAACCAGTAGCAAACATATCACCAGGATGGGTTTTTTTTTGGGGGGGTTATTAAAAAAAAAAAAACCCAAGTCCCAGGCAAATTGGGTTTACCTCAGAAAGGTCACCCAGATCCCCGCCAAAGACAAACTGCCAGACAAGAGACAGAGGGGACCGTCCTGCTCACACCACCCAGGAAAAACTCAATAGATTTGATTCCAGTTCATCACATCCCCTTATTGGAATCACAGTCCAAAACTGGGATAGGAAAAGCTGAAGGGTGGAGGGCCAGGAGGAAGTGGGAATAAGCATTGAATGCTTCTTGGGATCTGGGTCCCAACTCTGCCTTTATCACTACACAGAAAGGGACTGTCTGATCAACTCCAAAGTCAAGTTCCTCTCGTATGGTTCCCTGGAGCCTGCCTTCCCACCCATAACCGTAAGGATGAGTTCCAAACAGTGATCGCTTTAAATCCTATGGTCATAAAGAGTTCCAAACAGAAACAGCGAACAAGTCCTCATACCAGCTGGCGTGGCCAATGCACAGAACCTAGGGGCCAACAGCCTGGCCCACCTGCCTTTTTGAGGCTGATGGGCCAAGGACGGTCATGTCAGAGGCCACAAATGAGGGCACCCAGGCTCGTTCCATCTGTGGTCCAAGACGGTGGACGCCAGGCTGGGAGTCCCGCTGCAGAGGAAGGGGGGGTGGGGGGGTGAGGACCAGCGTCAAAGTCAGCCCCAGGTGGGGCCAGCGGCAGGTGGGAAGCCAGAGGTCCGAGGCGGGGGCAGGCAGGAGGCCGGCTCACATCCCGTGCTTCTTGCGGATAACCGCCATGGCCAGCAGCCGGTCCTTCTCTCGGAGCTCTTCCCGGAGCTTGGCCTCGGTGAGCCGCAGGTGGCGGATGCTGCCCTTCATCTCCTTCATCTTCACCTCCATCAGAGCCAGGATGTCCCGCTGCTCATTCAGCTTCCGCAGTAGCTCCTCCTCAGTGGTGCCCGAGGACAGCGAGTAAGAGTGGTCCGAGCCCGTGTCGGGGAAGCCCTCCTCACCCACCACCACCAGCCGGGGCCCCGAGGCTGCGGCGGCCACGGCCGGCACGCCGAGCTCGGGCGCCGGGGCCCCCTCAGCCGAGGCGAACTCCACCTGCACCGTCAGATCGATGGGTTTCACATCGTCCCCAGCCGGTGGCTGCGGGGGCGCGGCGGTGGCGGTCCCGCTCTCCACAGCCGCCTGCAGAGTGAGCAGCACAGCGGCTGAGGCGGACACTAGGGACGCCTGCGCTGGGGCCGGAAGCGCGGCTGGCTGCGGCGGGGGCTGGGGTGGCTGCGGCGACTGCTGCTGCTGTTGCTGCTGCTGC
>JAJPUD010000554.1:322057-368072 GCA_023553655.1 Myrmecobius fasciatus
GGGCCTCGGCGGAGACCCCGGCCTCTGGCTCCGCCTCGGGGCCCGGCCTCACCCCCGGGCCCTGTCCTCGGGACCCCGGGACACCCACCGACGGGCGAGGCCTCAGCGCCCGCCCGGACGCTTTACGTTCCCCACCGGCCGGGAGGCGGCGTCCCGCCCCGCCCCGAGCGGAGCTGGGCCTCGCCTCGTCCGCTCGCTCTCCTAGGGACGCTCCCCGACGGCCCCCGCGCCGTCCACCCACCCACTAGCAGTCCCCGCAGCCACCAGAGCCTGTCAGTCAGTCAGTCAATCCCCGGGCCGCGACGAAGAAGCGCCCGGGAAGTCGGACTACGCCCCCCACAATGCACCGCGCCGCGCGCTTCCGCCGTTGGCCGCACTGCTTCCGGGATCAAGGCTGATGGGAAGGTCAGAATGATTCGGCGCTCGTCCGGAAAAAAACAGCCTCCGGTGTTCCACCGGGCCTACGCTCCAGCTCTGGCGGGCCGAACAAGAGATATTTCCGGATGGATGAACGTAGAGTTCCTTGGAGATAGTCATGCTCCATTTGGAGAACTGCTTTTCCCATGATGCACAGCTTCCGGCCCGCTCCGCCCCCCCACTCCAGGGCGGGGAACTACAACTCTCGGCGTACACCGCGCGCAACAGCGGCTCCGCCTCTGCCCTGGGGAGTGCGTCCCCTTAGTCAACAAGCCCACGCCTCGAGGTGGCTGGCGAGCACCTCGCGGGGGCTGGGCGGGAACGATTCCTCGGCCCCCTCGTCCACCCGCTCCTCCCATCTGTAACGCTTAGAACCCGTCCTAAGCAAAGTGAGGCCCAGAGGGGAGAAGCGAATCGCTGTCATCCAGCCCTCGAGTGACAGGCAGTTATTAAGCTGTGTGTAGAGTCCGGCTGTTCCAACCCAGGCTCCCTCCGATCTGCTGGTCCAGGACCGCGTTCACCGCCCCTCCCCCGCCATCCCTTGTCTTCATCCCGCTTTTCTCTCCATTTCCTGCCCTTTCGCTTTACTCTCCGTCCCACCCCCTTCCCCAGCTGGTGCTCCCCTAAGTCTTGGGTCTATGTCCTCCCACCTCCCCCATTTCCCTCCTTTCATTTGGATAATTTCAGGAAACCGTGTTTTAGAGCCTAAGGGGTGCAAGAGCATTGTGCTGTGTCCACGTGATAAGACCCCAGCATTTCCCTAAATCTCAATTCTTGCCCCGAGGAAACCTGCGGTCAGTGAACACTAAGAGGATTACAGAACACATTACATGATAACAGAACTTGAGGAGCGAGGTAAAATGCTACCGAAAGTCCAAAGGCCAAAGTTCATGTCACAGGTTCTGCCTCCGATTCAAAGTTTACATAAATCATAGCCCTTGCCCAAATGAAAATTAAAGTCTAATTGGAGACAAAAGATATACTAGACTAGATTGGAGAGGAGGAAGACAGGAAGGAAGGAGGAAGAGGGTGCTGCTTGAAATCCAAAAAAAATCAAAGGTCATGCTATTGAATATTCTTTCGATCCTCTTCTAGGCTTACCTAAAGTAGACAAATTAAGTACTTTTATCTAGGCTAATTATTTGAATACCGCAAGATAGGTGGATTTTTATCAGTATTACTCATACTGGCTTTCAGCTAAAATGGGCCATAAAGAATTTGCCAGGAGAACAAAGTTAAAAACTCATTCTGAGTAAGAGATATTCATCCAGTTCTCTGTGATCTGAAACACTGTGGTCTTTATTCATCTATTAGTTCAATTAGTTATTTTTTTTTAACAGTAAGGAACTGCTCCTGGCTCCATCGGACTGAGGCACTTAATCCTCTTCTTTTTCCATTAAGGGACCCCTTTCCTTCTGATTCATGTGCTTAGTACATACAGAGTTCATTTCTGAGAAAACCTGACCTCTAATGAGGTTTTAGATTCTTATTTTTATCTATTTCATTAATTATTTCTCAATAACATATAAACACTCACATTTAAATTTTGAGTTCCAAATTCTCCTTTCTTACTCTCTCTGGTCCCTTGAGAAAGCAAGCAATATGATATAGATCATGCATGTGAATTCAAGGAAAATATTTTCACAATAGAAATGTTGCAGAAGAAAACAGACACAGACAAGAAAGCCAAGCAAAATAAAGCTAAAAGTATGCTTAAACCTGCACTCAGGATTTCATCACTTCTTCCTCTGAAGATGAATGACGTTATCATTGATCCTTTGGAACTGTATTGGATCATTGTCTTAATCAAAAGCTGTCTTTTAAAAACATGTTTTCTACAAACAAAAAATTATTTTCTTCTCCTTTCCCAATTAAAAAAAAGGAAAACATATTTTGTAACAAATATGCATAATCAAACAAAACAAATTGCCACATTGATTGTATCTAAAAATGTATGTGTCTCTTGATTGAGACTGAGTTCATCTTTCATTCAGAAGATGAATGGCAATGGTTCTTCATTGAATTGTAGTCAGGGTTGGTCATTGCATTGATTAGAAAACTCAAGTCTTTCAAATTTATGAGCCTTATAATGTGTGTGATATAAATTGTTCTGCTCATTCTGTTATGGATCACTTTGCACAAGTTTTCACAGGGATCTCTGAAACTGTCTCTTTCATAGTTTTTCCAACAATGATATTGTTAACCTTTCTCTTTCATTGGCAATCCAGAGAAAACTTGCTTAGGGCTTAAGATTTGACTCCTGTCTATGATCTGTTCAAGTCAGAGGGCAGAAAAGATATTCCATTTACAATATGAATCAGATATAGAACAGGAATTTATTTCAAATCAAAATACATAACTGGAATCAGGAAGGGAAGTTTTTTCATATGACCTGATTACACATTAGTTAAATCAACAATAATTTATTATTTTATTATTTGAATAGTTGTCTAGTGGAAATATAAATAGCACAGATTTTCCAAAGATACAAAGACAGAATAAAATAAAATTTAAATAAAATGCCAGATCGCAAGAAGATTATGATTTCCAGATTGATATTCTGAATTGTTGGGGTAATTTTCATTATGCTGATTCACAAAGCACCCCTTATAAATTTATCATGAAAATGATTATTCAGAGGCAGAAGATTGTAGAGCCATAAGGAAAAAAAAAAAAAAGCAGAGTCTGCCTGGTTTGGTCTCCAACCCATCAAGATTCAGAAAAGAACCTAATGTATTTTTACAAAAATCAGGTTGTCTTCAGGACCGTCTCTGACAACCCTTCCAGAATACTCAGAAGAAACTCTTTCGAGTTTTATAGTGGGTATTTTCCTCCCCAAGATTGTTGTTTAAATTCTAAACCCAAATTTAAGGCCAATACCTATATTTCCCACAACATGTTATTTTTCTACTGTGTACCCCACTCCACAACTGCTTTGCCTATGGGAACTATCACCTCTCATTATGCATGCAACCTTGTTAGTTTTCCACTCATAAAAAAATCTCCCTTTCCTCCAATTAGTCCTGAATACCTCCCAAATAAAAGAGTCAGTGAAGACCTTTAGAAAAATGAGGAATCTCATACCTTTAGGGTGACTTCACTGGTCCCAGAAGCTGCTGTTGCTGCTGCTCTAGCTGAAGCCATAGAAAGGAGAAATGCGCATTAAAAAGGCTGTTGGAAATCATCTGCTCCCTTTGGCCAGAGAGGTGGAAGGATCTATCTGTCTAGTGTCATATAGCTAAGTAAAAAGTCTGGTCCCCAGACTTTTCCAGCATACAGTAGCCTCCCTCTTGAGCCAGATTTCTCCTATGAAGAGAATCAAATCCTTTGGAGGGCTAGAAATTGCTTAATCAGTTAAATAGCAGTCAAACGCAACTCCCAGACGCCTCCAGTTAGAGTGACTGAACTTTCAAGTACTTTCACTCAATCTATTGAATTCTTCCCTAAGAGAGTGGGCAGTGAAGTACAGTGAAAAACCCTTCCAAGAAGAACTGGGTTCAAGCTGTGCCTCTGATATACCATCTGTGTGACTTCAAAACCTCTTGGGTCTCAGCTTCTTCAACTGTTAAAGGTGAAAATGATGAGATCCTGAATGGCAGGTATGGTGGGCAGAAAAAAACTGAAGAATTGATAAAAATTATTCTCTGGAGTAAGCAGGAAGAAGGCTCTCAATTTAGTTCCATGGTCCCACCCACTGGAGATAATTCAGTTAGAAATCCAAGTTATATCAAGTCCCTGAGGCTAAATTCTCCCAATAAGACAATTTATAGACCATGCTGTAGTCACTGCCCTCCTTTGGGTCAGTTCACCACAGCACTCTGCCTTGTGGTGTCTTTCCCCTTCTCCTTCCCCTATGCCACATGGTATCTCCCCCAACTCCACTGCTATAAAATCACTTCTCTTCCTTACAGCTAACTCAAAAGAATTTAGCCAGCCAACTTAGAGCATGCCCCAATCTCATGGGGCGTTTCCTTTCTACTGGGTAACTCTGAGTTCCACTGAGGAACTTGTTTTTCATATGCTCTCCTACTTTATTTCATATTTACCCAGCATCTATTGTATCCCTCCATTCCTTTAAATAAATGTACCTTTTGTCAAAGAAAATGGCCATTGTAAATTCTTCACATGACCAAACTCCAACTTTTGTTGCCTGCCATCATTTCCTGCCAAACCTCACATCATAGACCACATCAAAGGAATCAACTAAATGACATCTGAAGTTTCAATCAAAGTCTTACCAAAATTATTCTTCCCTGATTAACTCATTTCCTTATCCTAGTTCCCATATTGGGGTCATCGTAACCTGCATCTACCTGTCCTCAGTTACTAAGTCATTACTCTAATTCAGGACCTCATTATCTCTGACTTGGACTATTATAATCTTCTCCTAATTGCACCTTTTAGACTGTCTCCAAAACATTCCATTCTTTACTCAGCTGCCAAAATGATCTTCCTAAAGCACAAGTCGGATTACATCACTTCCTAATTCAGAAACTTCAATGCCTCCCCATTACCTTAAAGATAAGATGCAAACTTTTTAGCTTGGCATTTAAAGCCTTTCACAGTCTGTTTCCAAAATATTGTGGAAAAAGGACAAAGGCTTCCTGGTTCCTTCTTTTCAAAAGAATTGAGAAAGTATTTTAAAATGATATTTTTTATATATTTAAATTGATTGATTGGTATCCTTCATTCTCGAAGAGCAAAATGACACCACAATATTAGAGTCAAATTACAATATGTCCAACTGTGTCTGATCAGACCAATAGGAGCTCAGAATGCTCTGCCACAAGTCGGACACAAATAATCCCCATCAATATTTGAGGTAGATTGTCTAATTCTGAGCTTCTCACATTTCTTCTGAGCTAATTCAATTCTATTTTGCTCATAGAGCATAGTCCTTTATCTGATAAGGGCACGCCATGCTGGGTTTGTGGCAGTGTCCCCCATGTCATACAATCAATTCTAAAGTTCTTAAGAGAGACTTTGAGAGTGTCCTATCAGTATTTCTGACCACCCTGTGAGAGCTTGTGAGTTCTCCATAAAATAGTTTTCTTGGTAAATGTACATTTGGTGTTTGAACAATGTGGCCAGCCCGATGGAGTTATGATCTCTGCAGTAGAGTTGGAATACTTGGCAGTTTAGTTCGAGAAAGGACCTCAATGTCTGGTATCTTATCCTGCCAAATGATCTTTAGAACCTTCCTGACACAATTCATAATCTTTATAAATGGTTAAGAATGAGAAACAGTGGATTAAGGTACAGACTAAAAATGAAAAATACCTTAATCTAGTTAAGATCGTTGTTTAGCCCCGTAGTCTGAAGGAATCAGGGCAATGAATGAGCTAGGTAGGTGGTACATAGTAAAGTCTGAACTTTTAGTCAAAGAGCTGAGTCCTAACACTGCTTCAGTTACCTACTACCTGAGTGAGCCTGGGCAAGTCACTTAGCCCCTCTCAAGTTCAGTTTCGTCTCAGGTAAAACACTTATAATAGCTGCTACTTCACCAGGTTGTTTTGAGGATCAGTTGATATAATGGGTATGAATTATTTTGTAAACCTTAAAGCTATAAATAGTTGTAGCTTTTGTTATGATCAGACTAAGAGGTGTCTTGAATTCACCTTAGACTCAATAGAAAGGAAAACCTTTGAAGGGACTTGAAGGGCAAAGAAAAATAAGGATATTAGAGAAAGAATTCTAAAAATATTTTTTGTTGTAGTTGATGAAATCAGCTGTTAACTGAGGTTTTATTTTACTGAGCTGAGATGAAACAAAGGAGTAGGTCATAGGATTTAAGAATATTTAAAGAGGAATTTGAGAGTCCATTAACATTGATGTTGAAATCTTCTGATATATAAGGGCAGAAGAGGGTAGTTTAGGTGATAAACTCTTTTTTTTAAGTTGAAGCAATTGGGGTAAAGTGACTTGTCCAGGGTCATATAGCTAGGAAGTGTTGTGTCTGAGGTCAAATTTGAACTCAGGTCCTCCTGACTTCAGGGCTGGCGCTCTATCCACTGTGCTACCTAGCTGATGAACTCTTTAAGAAAGGAGGGACAATGACCTGGGGGGAAAGGGGACCAGTAGTTAGCAGCTACCATAACTTGGATTAGGTAGAAAATGTTGCTTTGGGGGATTTAAAAGGCGAGAGAAGAATTCTGAGTGACAGTGGTAAAGGAAGAGTCTGGAAATGGCTGAGAAGGAACAAAGTATTCTGATTATCCCAGCTTGGTAGTCAACTGGCCACAAAGTACAGAAGAGGGGCCAGTGAAAACAAGTTAAGGCAGGATGAACTGGGCAGGGAAAGTATGACCTCAATCACATGGTTCCAACATGGTGTAGTAAATAATATTAGTCTGGGAAGTCAGGAATTCCTGAGTTTGAATCATCCCCATATGTGGAATCCAATATAAGTTAAACATATACAATTCTTCTACACGTATTTCCACATGTATAACATATTATCTGTATGCTCTTGGAAAAGTTACCTTTTCTAAGACTCAGCTTCTTCATTTGTAAAATGGAAATAAGAATGGCACCTACTTCACAGGGTTGTTGTGAGGATTAAATGAAATAACATGTAAAGTGCTTAGCATGATGCTGGCTATATAATAGGCACTGTATAAATGCTGGTTATTATTATGTCAGCTATCAAGAAACAAAGCCACAGCTGTTCTACTATAGCAATAATGAGAACTATACATCAATTCTTGCCCCATCCCATCTTCCCTTAAGCCTTTATCTCTATCTAAGTCTTTGTGGGGGCAGATCCAACCCACTGACACTGATACATTAGTATCCTTCCCAGGTGCATTAATTTCCTCAATCCTAACCAACTAACCCATATAGTATGAATGCAGACCTCAAAATGTTTTAGGGAACTTCAATAGTAAATGGGACTGGAACCAGACCATTTTTTTCAGATTCATGTTTTTATTTTTATAATAGCTTTTAATTTTCAAAATACATGTAAAGATAGTTTTCAACATTCACCCTAACAAAACCTTGTGTTCCAAATTTTTCTCCCTCCCTTCCCTTCACCAGCAAGTAATCCAATATAGGTTAAATACTGCTACACATATTTCCACATTTATCGTGCTACACAAGAAAAATCAGATCAAAAAGAAAACAACAAAAAAAGTGAAAATACTATGTTTTGATCCACATTCAGTCTCCATAGTCCTCTTTACCAGACGATTATTTGATCAGATAGACCAAACAATTATAAATATAACAAACTATTGTACATGGGTACATGACATTGATACATAAAATCATAAGAACAACATTTTAAATAGATGTTGCCATATCATGTATTCATAATCTCCAAGCAGCATGGAATGAAATGTAGCATCCACTCTGGATCCACTCCCCCCATTCTTCCTCCCGCTATCGCCTCTAGAGATTGGCTATGCACTACTGAGTTCAGGCTTCTTGGGGAAATCTTGAGGATCTGGGTTTCTAGTACTGTTGCTCCAGAACCACAAGTGCTACATTTCTCACTGTTGTCGAACAATCATTATTCATTAAGCACCTTTTAGGTGTTAAGCACTGCACTAAGCACTGAGTTTACCAAAAAAAAAAAAAAAAAAGGATAAACAGTCCCTTGCTCTAATCTTGAGGACTTGGAGTGAAGAGACAAAATGCAAACATCTATGTATAGACAAGCTGTACCGAAGATAAATTGGAAGGGAATTAATGAAAAAAAAAATGCAAATGAGGGTGGCCTAGCTGTACCAGATCTAAAACTATATTTTAAAGCAGTGGTCATCAAAACCATTTGGTACTGGCTAAGAAATAGAGTAGTGGATCAGTGCAATAGGTTAGGTTCACAGGACAAAATACTCAATGACAATAGTAATCTAGTGTTTGATAAACCCAAAGACCCCAGTTTTTGGGATAAAAACTCACTATTTGACAACAACTGCTGGGAAAATTGGAAACTAGTATGGAAGAAACTAGGCATTGACCCACACCTAACACCATATACCAAGATAAGGTCAAAATGGATTTATGATCTAGGCATAAAGAATGATATTATAAACAAATTAGAACAATGTAGGATGGTTTACCTCTCAGATATGTGGAGGGGGAAGGAATTTGTGACCAAAGAAGAACTAGAGATCATCATTAATCACAAAATAGATAAGTTTGATTATATCAAGTTAAAAAGTTTTTGTACAAACAAAATGAATGCAGACAAGATTAGAAGGGTAGCAGTAAACTGGGAAAATATTTTTACATCCAAAGGTTCTGATAAAGGCCTCATTTCTAAAATATATAGAGAATTGACCCAAATATATAAGAATTCAAGCCATTCTCCAATTGATAAATGGTCAAAAGATATGAACAGACAGTTTTCAGATGAAGAAATTGAAACTATTTCTAGTCACATGAAAAGGTGCTCCAAATCACTATTGATCAGAGAAATGCAAATTAAGACAACTCTGAGATACCACTACACACCTGTCAGATTGGCTAAGATGACAGGAAATGATAATGATGAATGTTGGAGGGGATGTGGGAAAACTGGGACACTGATACATTGTTGGTGGAACTGTGAACGGATCCAACCATTCTGGAGAGCAATTTGGAACTATGCTCAAAAAGTTATCAACCTGTGCATACCCCTTGATCCAGCAGTGTTTCTACTGGGCCTATATCCCAAAGAGATCTTAGAGGAGGGAAAGGGGACCCACATGGGCAGGAATGTTTGTGGCAGCCCTTTGTGTAGTGGATAGAAACTGCAAAGTGAATGGATGCCCATCAATTGGAGAGTGGCTGAATAAATTATTGTATATGAATGTTATGGAATATTATTGCTCTGTAAGAAACAATCAGCAGGATGATTTCAGAGAGGCCTGGAGAGACTTGCATGAACTGATGCTGAGTGAAATCAGCAGAACCAGGAGATCATTATACACAGCAACAAGACTGTACGATGATCAATTCTGATGGGCATGGTTCTCTTCAACAATGATGTGATTCAAACTAGTTCCTATTGTTCAGTGATGAAGATAGTCATATACATCCAGAGAGAGGCCCGAGGGAACTGAGTGTGAACCACAACACAGCAGTTTAATGCTTTCTGTGAATATTTCCCTGCATTTTGTTTTCCTTCTTAGGTTGTTTTTTTTTTTTTTTTTCTCTCTCTTTCTAGATCTGATGTTTCTTGTGCAGTAAGATAACTGTATAGATATGTACACATATATTGGATTTGCCATATAATTTAACATATTTAGCATGTATTAGATTACCTGTTATCTAGGGGTGAGTGGTGGGGGGAAGAAGGGGAAAAGTTTGGAACAAAAAAAAAAAGCTTTTGCAAAGGTCAATGTAGAAAAATCACTCATGTTTTGTAAATAAAAAGCTTTTTATAACAAAAAATAATAACAAAAAAAAGAAGATAAATTGGAACTAATCAAAGAATGGAAGGCACTAACCTTAAAGAGGAATCAGAAAAGGTTTTTTTTTTTATAGATTTCTAGATAGGACTTGAAAGAAGCCAAGACACAGAGGTAAGAAAGACTTCCAGGCATGTCCTTAGGAGTTTTCCCTTCCTATTCTCACTCTTGGCCAATCTGAGCTTTCAGCGGGGAGGAAATGGACTTGCAAGTATACCAAAGAAGGCAAATCCAATACAACAGGTTATATGTAGAGACCTGTATTTGTTTCTGGGAGGGGATCCAAGTTTAGATAAAGCACAGCCTCTGGCCACTTAGAGCTAACAGTCTGAAGGAGAGACAAAAATAGTCCATATGTGTAATGCTTTAAAGTTTGCAAAGTTTTTTACATGTGCAATAGGCATGTAAGCTCTGAGCATGGCTCTCAATTCCCACGTCACACATGAGTATTAATTCCTAAAACAAGGCTATATCTCCCAAAAGGATTCTAGAGGTACTCCTTGAAGAATCAGGAGTGATTTTCTTTTTTTTTTTAATTGTAGTAAGTTTATTTTTTAATACAAATTGTTTTATGAATCATGTTGGGAGAGAAAAATCAGAGCAAAAGGGAAAAACCATGGAAGAAATTAAAAAAAGAAGAAGAAGAAGAAGAAGTGAACATAGCATGTGTTGATTTACATTCAGTTTCCTTAGATCTTTTTCTGGATGCAGACAGCATTTTCTGTCCAAAGTCTATTAGGATTGCTTCTGATCACTGAACTGTGGAGAAGAACCAAACCTTTCACACATTCTTGCTGTTATTCTATATAATGTATTTCTGGTTCTGTTTGCTTCGCTGAGCATCAGTTGATGTAGATCTTTCCAAGTCTTTCTATAATCAGCTTGTTCATCATTTTTTTTATAAAGCAGTAATATTCCATTACCTTCATGTACCACTGCTTATTCAGCCATTCCCCAATTGATGGGCATCCACTCCTTTTCCAATTCTTTACTACCACAAAAAGAGCTGCTACAAACATTTTTGCACATGTGGCTTCTTTTCCCTCCTTTATGATTTCTTTGGGATACAGACAAAGTAATGGCACTGCTGGGACAAGGAGTCTGCACAAGGGACAGCTAGGTGGTGCAGGAGATAAAGCACCAGCCCTGAAGTCAGGAGGACATGAGTTCAAATCTGATCTCAGACACTTAATACTTTCTGGCTGCGTGACTTTGGGCAAATAATCGGTAACCCCAATTGCCTCAGCAAAAAAAAAAAAAAAAAAAGGTATACATAGTTTTACAGCCCTTTGAGCATAGTTCCAGATTGCTTTCCAGAATGGTTGGATCATTTCACAACACCACCAACAATACATTAGTGTCCCAGTTTCCCCATACTCCCCTCTGACATTTATCATTATCTTTTCCTTTCATCTTAGCCAACCTGAGAGGTATGTGATGGTACCTCAGAGTTGTTTTAATTTGCATTTCTCTAATCAGTAATGATTTAGAGAGGGATGATTTTCTAATGCCATAAGTTCAAAATCTGACCAGTATTTTTCTTCCCCTTCCCCCTATTATTAGCTGAGGATGGGTAGAACCTATGATACTAGAGCAAAGTTACTCTAGTTCCAAGGACTTTCCACATTTATTTTAAAGCCAGTTTGAAATGGATTGGGTATTCCCTCCTCCCCCTCCTTCCCAAAGGTGATTCTAGGAGCATCTTTGTTTAGGGAAAGTAAAACATTATCCATATGTACATCAATATTCAAAGCAGCTTTTTGTGATGGGAAAGAATTGGGAAATAAAGAGGTACCTATCAATTGGGGAGTGGCTGAATAGATTATGATGTATGAAAGTGATGGAATGCCATCACTATAAGAAATGATGGAGACAGTTTCAGATACCTTGTAGTAACTGATGAAAAATAAAGTCATAGGATTGGGAGAACAATTTATATATAACCTGAGCCCCAAAGCCCATTGGTATAGGATTCTCTCCTCATTGGAGGAGATCAGTGTCCCTAGCCTTCTTAGACTGAGTTGGCAAGAATGGGAGAGGAAAAAGATATCTGATTTCTTCAATTTTGTTTTGTTTTGTTTTTTTCTGGTTCTCGCTTCCAGTTTCCTAGAGAAAGACTGAAGAGAAAAAAAAGAACAAAACATGTAAAACTTTGCTCATGTCTCTACACTAGAGACTTTGGGGAATTTTTTCTGAACTGTTATGTTGCTCCTGGGAGAACTCATTTACATATAGGTTTGATGTGTGTGTGTGTGTGTGTGTGTGTGTGTGTGTGTGTGTGTACTTTCTCTAATTTCTATTTTGTTATGAACTTAAATAACTGTGTTTGTTTGCTATTTCTATTCATTGTGGAACTGGTATTTGGTAGGAAGGAAGCTTTGGATATGAAACTTGAAGCTCCCCTTTCCTGGTAAAGAAATATCAATGGTAGTATCCCCTCGACTAATATTTAAGGGAACAGATAAATTTAATTCTACTGTTATTTCCTCTCTCCGAGAAGAGGAAAGCAGCCAGACTCTGCCTCCAATTTCCTGCTTTCTTTCCTGGAAGGAATTTAAATCTCCCTTGGAGAAGGATAGGGGAAACACTAAATCAAAATAGCCACGTTACAAATACAATAACATTATTGAAAAAAACTTGTAGTAACTGATCAACACAATAACCAAGCACAATTCCAGAGGATTCGTGATAATAAAACAAGTTTCTACCTTATAATAGAGAGGTGATGGTGCTAGAGCACATATCAAGACAATTTTTTTGGACATACTGGATTTTTTCTTTCTTTCTTTTTTTTTTTTTTTTTTTGCTTGACAGTACATGCTTGTAAGAGGAGTTTGCTTTAGAAGAAAGAAGGGAGAGAGATGGAAAGGAGAGAATCTGGACCTAAAAAATAAAATTAATTATTGTTTTTTTGAAGAAAAAGTTATTTTCTTTAGTCTTAACGACAACAACAACAACAATATTTATTTAGCACTTTAAGGTTTATAATATTATCTCATTTGATCCTCACAACAATCCTGGGAAATAAATATTATTATTATCCTCATTTTACGGATAAGGAAACTGAGTTGTAACCCGCTTAGGGTCATACTTTTAGTCAGTGTTTGAGACAGGATTTAAACTCAGATCTTACTAATTCTGGGGCAACTAGTAGTATGTTGGATAGAGTGCCAAGCCTAGAGTCAGAAAGACTTATCTTCTTGAGTTTAAAGACAGTGTGGCAATTTTTTCTTCTGTAAAATGTGCCAGCCATTATATTGAACACTGAGAATCCCTAATTCATTGATCTCTTTCTTTATTTTATTCATTCAACTATTCAAAGACAGAAAATTTCCTCTAAGAACTGCTTTGGCTGCATCCCATAGATTTTGGTATATTGTCTCATTATTGTTATTCTCTTGGATGAACTTATTGATTGTTTCTAGGATTTGTTGTTCGACCCACTTATTCTTTAGAATTAGATTATTTAATTTCCATTGGTTTTTAGTCTATCTTTTCCTGGTGTAATTTTTATTGCATAATGGTCTGAAAAGGACACATTTACTATTTCTGCTTTCTGCATTTGATTGTGAGATTTTTATGCTCTAGTACATGATTAGTGTTGGTGTAGGTGTCATGTACTACTGAGAAAAAGGTACATTCCTTTCTGTCCCTATTGAATTTTCTCCAGAAGTATATGATTTTTTTCTAGATATCTATTAACCTAGGATTCTATTAACCTCCTTAAGTTCTTTCTTGTTTATTTTGTGGTTTTAATTTTGAAAGGAGGAGGTTGAGGTCCCCCAGTAATATAGTTTTGTTGTCTATTTCTTTCTATAACTGCCTTAACTTCTCTAAGAATTTGGATGCTCTACCAGTTGGTGCAAGAATATCTTTAATATCAACACTAATTCATTGTCCATGATATGCTTTAACAAGATATGATTTCTTTTCTTATCTCTTTTTAATTAGATCGATTTTACTTTTTCTTAATCTGAGATCAGAATTGCTACCCTTACTTTTTTCTTCAGCTGAAGCATAATAACTTCTGCTTCAACCTTTTATCCTTACTGTGTATATATTTTTCTGTTTCAAATGTGTTTCTTGTAAGCAAAATATTGTAGAATTCTGGCTTTTAATTCAGTCTTTTCTCTTCATGTCTTTGACTTTTTCTTTTTCTTTGATATAATCACATCAGAGTTCATTCATATCCACACTCTGTGTATACATGTCCCTTCTAACTGCTCCAATAACAGATACAGTTTTCAAGATGTCATTTTCCCATCTAGGGTTGTAAACAGTTTAACTTTTAAATTACATATATTTCTCTGTTTATTTTTCTATGCTTCTCTTGAGTTCTGTGTTTGAAGATCAAATTTTCCATTTAGTTCTGGTTTTTTCAATAGGAATTATTGAAAGTCTGTTACTTCATTGAAGATCCATCTCCTCCTTTGAAAGATGATGCTTAATCTCATTGGGTAGTTAATTCTTGGTTGTAACCCTAGGTCCTTTGCCTTCTAGAATATGGTATTCCAGGCCCTCCCATCATTTATTGTAGAAGCTGTCAGATCTTAGGTAATCCTTTTTTTAAGCTTTTTATTTTCAAAACATATGGATGGATAATTTTTCAACATTTACCCTTGCATAGCCTTGTGTTCCAAATTTTTTTCTCCTTCCCCCTATTCCCTCCCCTAGATGGCAAGCAATCTAATTTATGTTATATATGTTAAAATATATGTTAAATCTAATATATGTAAGCATATTTATGTAATTATCTTGCTGCATAAGTAAAATCAAGATCTTGGGCAATTCTGACTGTTGCCCCTTGATACTTGAATTGTTTTTGTCTGATAGCTTGCAGTATTTTTTTTTCCTTAAGATTATAGTTCTGGAGTTTTGCAACAATGTTCCTTGGGGTTTTCCTTGTGGGGTCTGTTTCTGGAGGTGATCGATGGATTCTTTCAATGACTATTTCCTGCTCTAGTTCTAACATATCAAGGCAGGTTTCCTTCAAGATTTCTTGAAGAATGCTCTCTAGGCTTTTTTTGGATGTGGCCTTCAGGTAGACCAACAATTTTTAAATTGTTTCTCTTGGATTTATTTTCCAGGTTGGCTGTTTTTCCAATAAGGTATTTCACATTTTCTTCCATTTTTTCATTCCTTTTTAATTTGTTTCATTGATTCTTGATGTGTCTATTATGTTTTTTAAGGAATTAATTTCTTCAGTGGATTTTTTTTTGCATTTGACCAATTGTATTTTTTTTAAAGGAATTGTTTTCTTCAGTCAATTTTTTTTCTTCCTTTTCCAAGCTGTTTACTTTCTCTTTTATACCTCTTGTTTTTTTTTTTTTTTCATTTTTTTTCTTCTCTTGCTCTTATTGCCATTTAAAATCTTCTATGAGCACTTCGAAGAACACTCTTTGGACTTGAGACAAATTCATATCACTCTTTGAGATTTCCTCTGTAGATATTTTGTCCTCCAAATGTTGGAGGGGATGTGGGAAAACTGGGACACTGATACATTGTTGGTGGAACTGTGAACGGATCCAACCATTCTGGAGAGCAATTTGGAACTATGCTCAAAAAGTTATCAAATTGTGCATACCCTTTGACCCAGCAGTGTTTCTATTGGGCTTATATCCCAAAGAGATCTTAAAGGAAGGAAAGGGACCCACATGTGCAAGAATGTTTGTGGCAGCTCTTTTTGTAGTGGCTAGAAATGGGAAACTGAATGGATGCCCGTCAATTGGAGAATAGCTGAATAAATTATGATATATGAATGTTATGGAATATTATTGCTCTATAAGAAACGATCAGCAGGATGATTTCAGAGAGGCTTGGAGAAACTTGCATGAACTGATGCTAAGTGAAATGAGCAGAGCCAGGAGATCATTCTACACAGCAACAACAAGACTATATGATGATCAATTCTGATGGACATGGCTCTCTTCAACAATGAAATGTTTCAAACCAATTCCAATTATTCAGTGATAAAGAAAGCCATATAAAAGGGATCTGAATGTGGACCACAACATAACATGTTCATGCTCTCTATTGATGTTTGCTTGCATTATGTTTCCCTTCTCAGATTTTTTTTCTTGTAGATCCGATTTTTTTTTTGCACAACAAGATAACTGTAAAAATATGTATACACATATTTGATTTGTCAAGTAATTTAACATAATTAACATGTAGTGGATATCCTGCCATCTAGGGGAGGGGAGGAGACTAGGGGGAAAAATTCGTAACAGAAAGCTTTGCAAGGGTCAATGTTGAAAAATTACCCATACATATGTTTTGCAAATAAAAAGCTTTAATAAAAAAAAGATATTTTGTCCTCTTCTGAGTTGGTGTTTTGATTTTCCTTGTCACCATAGTAGCTCTCTATGGTTAAAGTTCGTTGCTGTTTTTTGCTCATTTTCTTTTTTTTTTATCTTTTCTTATTTCCCCTTTTGTGCCTTTTATGGTTGAGCTCTGCCCCTACAGTACAGGGGGAGCTTCCCATGAAGCTCTAAGCCTTGACTCTGAGCCCGGGGATCCCTTGTGTCTGGTGTCTTGCTCACAACAAGGAGTAGCCCTACCTGCTTTTTCTAGGAAACAACCTGGTTTCCCTACAATTTGCCTTCTGAACTGGGACTGGAAGCTGCTCCACTGGTCAATAGGAAGTTGCTGATTTATTTGATTAATACCCTCTCACTGGCTTTCCCAGACACAGAGCCAGGCTGAATACCCCTTTAACTCCAGTGAGACTGACCTTTCCATCCAAACTATCTTGAGCTGGAGAATGGTTTCATTCCATCAGATTCTGTTTAGAGTCTTGTTTTGATGTGGATTTCAAGGGAAACTGGGAAAGCTCCAGAGACTTCCTGGCTTCACTCTGCCATCTTGGCTCCACCTTGGACTGTTTGCAGAGTTCTTTTTCATTCTTTTAAAGTAATTTTATTTTTTTATTCTAAAATATTATTCTAACATATGCCAGTCCTGAGTAGCTTCTGTTAAATGTCACTGTCCTTGTTCCACTCAAGCATCTTGATTGTCAAATACTTTACCACAATACCAGCAGTTAAGCTTTGCATTCAGAGTATTATGAGAGGTATTGTTCCACAATCTGATAATTATTTTTGCTTGTCTTTTTTCTCTTTTTTATTATAATAATTTATTTTTAAAATGCATGCAAAGATAATTTTCTTTTTCTTTTTTTTATTAAAGCTTTTTATTTGCATAACATATGTATGGGTAGTTCTTCAACATTGACCCTTACAAAGCTTTCCATTACAAATTTTCCACCCTAATCCCCTCTCCTCTCCTAGATGGCAGGAAGTCCACTACATGTTAATTATATTAAAATACTTGACAAGTCGAATAGATGTATACATAGTTCCATACTTATCCATGCAAAGATAATTTTCAACATTCGCTTTTGCAAAACCTTGAGTTCCAAATTTTTCTCCCTCCCCTCTTAAAACAGCAAGCAATCTGATATAGGTAAAACATTTGCAATTCTTCTAAACATATATCCATATTTATCATACTGCACAAGAAGAATCAGATCAAAAGGGCAAAAATATGAGAAGAAAAACAGGATTTAAAGCCAAGTCTTTTAACTATAAATCTAATGGATAGATTTGTTATTATTATTGTTTTCATATGGGAATTCTGAGTTTTTTAGGGACTTTGATACCCTGACTTATTTGGTTTTTAATTTGTTACATTCATCAACTTATTTATGGGGCACTGAGGTATAAGGGAAGGTTTAGAATGAACTTCATGAAACCAAAATAAAAAGATACAATGTAAAATTCCCAGTTGCTCCTCCAGATCTGGTGAAGATCTGGAAACCTTCCTTCTTTCTGCTTCCAGTCTATATTCCTAGCACACAAGAATGAATTCTAAGGAAGCACATTTCCCTTCTCTACTTTCAAAGTCAATGAAGGCAAAGGGCAGAGGTTGAATTATCCTTGAGTGGAAGACTTGCTGGGAGTTATTACAGAGATATAACCACTGGATGTAACAATGGCAGCTCATAACTATAGTTGAAATTCTAATACTTAAAGGTAGTTGATGGCTACTTGGAGGAATTGAACTGTTTTTATCTCTCTCACATTTTCTTCCTTTACCTGGGTTCCACTGGCATTTTTCTCTGAGATTGTTTCTCTACTCTATGTTAGGTTTTTTTTTTTTTCTCTTGAATTAGTTTTATTTCTCAAAAACATTTGTGGTTAATCCATACATGTTTTTCTGGTGTCTTTTTCTTCACTACCTTTGTGTACAGCTATATAACTAGTACTTTTAACTCCAGAGAAGGAAATTTATTTAATTTTTTACCTGACTACATGTTAAAACAATTTTTAACATTTAGTTTAGTTTTTTTTAAGTATTGAGTTCCAAATTCTATCCATTCCTTCTCTTCCTTCTCCCTTGATACAGTTAGTAATCTGTCATTTTGTGCAAGAAGAGTTGAACACAAAAAAAGAAAGAAAAGAAAGAAGGAAAAGAAAGAGAAGTGAAAGAGAGAAAGAGAAAAAGAAGGAAAATGAAAAATAGTATGCTTCAATGTTTTAATCTGAATTCAGACAATATCAGTTCTTTTTTCATCATAGATCCTTTGGGATTATCTTTGATCATTGCATTGATGAGAAGAGCTAAATCTATCATAGCTGATCATAGGACAATGCTACTGTTATTGTACACAATGTTCTCCTGGTTCTGCTTACTTCACTTTGTATAAGTTCATGTAAGTCTTTCTGGGTTTCCAGAAAATCATTCTGCTTACCATTTCTTTTTCTTTTTCTTTTGTTGGCAAAGTAATTGGGGTTAAATGATTTGCCCAGGATCACACAGCTAGGAAGTGTTAAGTGTCTAAGGCCAGATTTGAACTTGATTGGCATTTCTTATAACACAATAACATTCCATCACAATCACATCCCAATTTGTTTAGCCATTCCCAATGTATGGGCATCTGATTGATTTGTAGGCCACCACAAAAAGAATTATTATAGTTACTTTTGTACAAGTAGGTGCTTCCCTCATCCCCATTTTCTAAACTCTTTTGGATACAAACCCTAGCACTGGTATTGTGGAATAAACACAGTTTTATAGTCCTTTGGGCATAGCTCCAAATTTCTCTCCAGAATGGCTGTATTCATTCACAACTCCACCAACAATGCATTGGTGTTCCAATTTTCTCACAGATCCTCTTCAATATTTATCATTTTCCTTTTCTGTCATATTAGCTAATCTAATAGATGTGATACCTCAAAGTTGTTTTAATTTGCATTTCTCTAATCAATTGTGATTTAGACATTTTTTATATGACTATAGATAGCTTGAATTTCTTCATCTGAAAACTGCTGGTTCATATGTTTAGACTATTTATCAATTGAAGAATGACTTATATTTTTATAAATTTGACTCAGTTCTCTATATTTTGGAAATGATCTTTATATTAGAAACACTAACTGTAAAAATTGTTTCCCAGCTTTCTGCTTTTTATTTAATTTTGGCTTTATTAGTTTTAGCTGCACAAAACTTTTTTAATTTAATGTAATCAAGATGATCCATTTTGCATTTCATAATGTTCTCTCTCTTTTGTTTGATCATAAATTCTCCCCTTCTCCATAGATCTAACAAGTAAACTTGCTCTCCTAATTGATTTATGCTATTACCCTTTATATCTAAATCACATACCCATTTGGACTTTATCTTGTTATACAGTATGAGATATTGATCTAAGCCTAGTTTTTATCAAATGATTTTCCAGTTTTTCCCAACAGTTTTTTTAAATCAAATAGTAAGTTCTTATCTTTTAAGCTGGAGTATTTGGGTTTATCAGTTCATTAATTATATCTTATATAACTAACCTGTTCCATTGATCTACCACTCTAATTTTTTTATAAAAAGCTTTTTTATTTTCAAAACATATGCATAGATAATTTTCAACATTCACCCTTGCAAAACCTTGTGTTCCAAATTTTTTTCCCTCTCTTTCTCCATCTCCTCCTATAGACAGCACATAATCCAATATATGTTAAACATGTGCAATTCTTCTTTTTCTTCCCCTTTTATTAAAGCTTTTTATTTTCAAAACATATGCATGGATAATTTTCAACATTTACCCTTTCAAAAACCTTGTGTATTCCAAAATTCTTCCCTCCTTTATCCCCACCCTCTCCCTAGACTGCAAGTGATCCAATATACGTTAAATATGTGCAATTCTTCTATATACATTTCCACAATTATTATGCTGCACAAGAAAAATCAGATCAAAAAGGGAAAAAATGAGAATGAAAACAAAACGCAAGCAAATAACAAAAATAAGTGAAAATACTATATTGTGATCCACACTCAGTCCCCATAGTCCTCTCTCTGGGTGCAGATGACTCTTCATCACAAGTTTACTGGAATTGGCCTGAATTATCTCATTGTTGAAAAGAACGATGTCCATCACAATGGATCATCGTATGATCTTATTGTTGCCATGTATGATAATCTCCTGGTTCTACTCAATTTACTTAGCATCAGTTCATGTAAGTCCCTCTAAGAGGCCTCTTTTAAATCATCCTGCTGATTGTTTCTTATAGAACAATAATATTCCATAACATTCATTTTTTTTCTTTTTTTTTTCCTGAGGTAGTTGGGGTTAAGTGACTTGCCCAGGGTCACACAGCTAGGATGTGTTAAGTATCTGAGCCAGATTTGAACTCAGGTCCTCCTGACTTCAGAGTTAGTGCTCTATCCACTATACCACCTAGCTGCCCCCCATAACATTCATATACCATAACTTATTCAGTCTTTCCCCAACTAATGGGCATGGACTCAGTTTCCAGTTTCTTGCCACTACAAAAAGGGCTGCCACAAACATTTTTGCACATGTGGGTTCTTTCCCTCCTTTATGATCTTTTTGGGATACATGTCCATAGAGACACTGCTGGATCAAAGGTATGCCCAATTTGGTAGTCCGTTGGGCATAGTTCCAAATTGCTCTCCAGTAGGGTTGAATAACTTCACAACTCCACCAACAATGCATTAGTATCCCAGTTTTCCCACATCCCTTCCAACAGTTCGTCATTGTCTTTTCCTGTTTTCTTAGCCAGTCTGAGAGGTGTGTAGTGGTACCTCAGAGTTGTCTTAATTTGCTTTTCTCTGATTAATAGTGATTTAGAGCACCTTTTCTTATGACTAGAAATGGTTTCAATTTCTTCATCTGAAAATTGTCTATTTATATCCTTTGACCATTTATCTTTTTTTCTTCTTTAATTAAAGCTTTTTATTTGCAAAACATATGCATGGGTAATTTTTCAACACTGACCCTTGCAAAACGTTCTGTTCCAAATTTTTCCCTCCTTCCCCCCACCCCCTCCCCTAGATGGCAGGTAGTCCAATACATGTTAACCATGTTAAAATATGTCACAAATCCAATATATGTATACATGTTTATACACCTATCCTGGTGCACAAGAAAAATTGGATCTACAAAGGAAAAAAAAATTTGAGAAGGAAATCAAAATGCAAGCAAATCAACAGAAAGTGTCCAAATGCTATGTTGTGGTCCACATTCAGATCCCACAGTCTTCTCTCTGGGTATAGATGGCTTTCTTCATCACTGAACAATTGAAACTGGTTTAAAACATCTCATTGTTGAAGAGAGCCACTTCCATCAGAATTGATCATCAAATAGTTGTCATGTAGAATGATCTCCTGGTTCTGCTCATTTCACTTAGCATCAGTTCCTGTAAGCCTCTCCAGGCCTCTCTGAAATCATCCTGCTGGTTCTTTCTCTTTTTTTTTTTAAATTTTTTATTAAAGCTTTTTATTTGTATAACATATGTATGGGTAGTTCCTCAACATTGATCTTTATAAAGCTTTCTGGTACAAATTTTCCCCCCAGTCCCCTCCCCTCCCCTAGATGGCAGGAAGTCCACTACATGTTAATTATATTAAAATACTTGACAAGTTGAATATATGTATACATATTTCCATACTTGTCTTGCTGTGCAAGAACAATTGTATCTACATGAACAAAAAATATCTGAGAAAGGAAACCCAATGCAAGCAAACATTGATAGAGATCATGGAAATGATATGTTGTGGTCCACACTTCATATCCCTCTCTCTGGGTGTATATGGCTTTCTTCACAGAACAATTGGAACTGGTTTGAGACATTTCATTGTTGCAGAGAGCCATGTCCATCAGAATTGATCATCATGTAATATTGTTGTTGCTGTGTATAATGATCTCCTGGTTCTGCTCGTTTCACTCAGCATCAGTTCATGCAAGTCTTTCCAGGCCTCTCTGAAATTGTCCTGCTGATCGTTTCTTACAGAGCAATAATATTCCATAGCATTCATATACCATAATTTATTCAGCCACTCTCCAATTGCTGGGCATCCATTCAGTTTCCAGTTTCTAGCCACTACAAAAAGGGCTGCCACAAACATTCTTGCACACGTGGGTTCCTTTCCTTCCTTTATGATTTCTTTGGGATATAAGCCCAATAGAAACACTGCTGGGTCAAAGGATATGCAGTTTGATAACTTTTGTAGCTGCCCTATCCTTATAGTCTCTTGTATTTATAATGTTGGCTTTGTACTTGATTTTTCACTCTTCCTACCTCGTTCATTAATTTATCAAATCTAGTTCTTTTTTAAAGCATCTATCCCATATTTCACACCTGACACCTCTCTACTCATATATCTCACCACATTAATTCAGGCTCTCTGTGCTTGATGACTGTATAATAAGTAGGTGCTTAATAAATATTTAATAACCATTCATTCATTCTTGAATAGTGGGCTAAAGGGGGACAGGTAATGACACAATCCATCTTAGTTCATTGTGAGGCCTTCCACCTACAATCACTCCTTTATTCCTAAGGGGTACATTCCCAATGGTCTTTGGGAGAGGTTGTACTTTTCCTGGCATAGTTTATCTACCAGAGCAGGAAAGAATGAAATCTGTACTGCCACTACAGGGTGGTGGACAGTCCCTGCTGGCCCTATTTTGTTTTTCTCATGGTGGGATCCTCCTCATTAGGGCCTCCCAGGATATTCTCTGATTTCTGTCTTCTATCTACAGATTATAGTAATCCCTTCTTCTGTGAGTCTTGTTTTCTAAGCCTTTTTAAGCCTTCTCCTTCCATGCTTGTGCAGTGTAGCAGAATTGCCAATTATATTTCTGGATAGGGATCCCAGTACACAAAATAAAATACAAACATGGTTGTCTATCCCTCTAAAAGTCCTATTTGGTACCTTTGATTAATCAACATGTATGGAACAAATTCAGTTCAACCTAGGAGAAGCCTTGTGGTATTGTGGAAAGAACACTAGACCTGGATTTTTTATTACATCCTGACTGTGTTACAGTGTATCCTTAGCCAACTAAATTCCTCCTCGGTAAAATAGGCAGTTGGACTAGATCTCTAAGATACTTTCCAATTCTGTGTATATAATAATAAAAGGTTACGTTTTTATAGACTTTTAAGATTAACAAAGAATTTGATGCTTATATCCTTTGAAACTCGTGACAATTCTGTGGGGTATGTATTGCAAATATTATTTGAATTTTGTAGATGAATTCAAAGAAGTACAGAGAGATAAAGTCACTTGCCCACATCTAAGTGATAAAATGGATTGCAGCTTTGGGTCATGAGTCAGTAAGACTGTGTTCAAATCTAGCCTTAAATTCTTAGCTATGCGACTCTAGGCCAATTTATTTAATCTCTATCAGTCTCAGTTTCTTCAATTTAAGGTGAAGGTTATAATAGTACCTATCTCCCAGGATTTTTGCGAAGGTCAAGTGAGATGAAATTTGTAAAATGCTTAGCACAGTGTATGGCAAACAGTAGGTGCTTTTCTACATATAATTTAGTAAATGATGGAGATGAGACAAAGCCATATCTTTCTTTTATTTTTCAAAACATATGTGTGGACAATTCTTCAATATTAGCCCTTGTAAAACCCTGTGTTCCAATTCTCTCTCCCCCTTTCCCCATGCCCTCCCTGTAATGATGGAGAAACTGAGGCAAGATAGAGATTAGAGGTGGTTTTTAATATTTTATTAGTGGAGAGTCTGGACTGACAGCCAAACAAGATCCATGTTTGACCCCCAGCTGGGTGGATGGGATTCTTGTCTTAAAGCATCCCACAAGAAGCAAGGGATTCCAGAGACTCTTATAGGGATCCCGTGATCAGGGAAACAAAGGCAAGGTGGGGGTAGTAGGGCACTGAGGGGGATGGAAGTTCCAGGAAAGGACCATAAATTCAGTTCTGACAGGTTGGGGGTAAAGAGAAAAGATCATAAATTCTAATAAGTGAAGAAGCTAGAGACAGGAGGTCTGAGACCAGAAAGATATGCCCAAACATTGGAGATAAGCCATTTGGAGGTTTATGACTCTTTGGAATGCTAGTGGCCAGAGCTCCCAGCCCTAATTATCTCAGTCCTAATGGCTAAGGGGGGGCGGAGTGGCCACCAGGGACTGAGGCAGAACAATCCAGGGAAACTGAGGCAAAACAATTCAGGGAAACTGAGGCATAACATTCCCAAGATGGCAAGTAGTCCAATATATATTAAACATGGTGGAAATACATACATATTTATACAATTATCGGTCTGCCCAAAAAAAAAAAAAAAAAAAAAACAAAAAAACAACAAAAAACATTTAAAATTCAATTCCTATTTTTTTTTTTTTTTTTGCTTTTTACTGAAGCAATTGAGGTTAAATGACTTGCCTAGGGTCACACAACTAGGGAATGTTAAGCGTCTGAGACCAGATTTGAACTCAGGTCCTCCTGATTTCAGGGCTGGTATACTATCCACTGTGCCACCTAGTTGTCCCTGAAAATGCTTTTTTTGTGAACCACACTCAGTACCCATAGGCCTCTCTCTGGGTGTAGATGGCTCTTTTCATTACTGAACAATTGGAACTGGCCTGAATCATCTCACTGTTAAAAAGAGCCGAGTCCAACTAGGCAATAACTATAGCAATTTAGTGTTTGATAAACCCAAAGACCCCAGCTTTTGGGATAAGTACTCACTATTCGACAAAAACTGCTGGGAAAATTGAAAACTAGTATGGAAAAAATTAGGGCTTGACCCACACCTAACACCACATACCAAGATAAGATCTAAAAATGGGTTCGTGATTTAGATATAAAAGTGATATTATAAGCAAATTTGAGGAACATAGGATAGTTTACCTCTCAGACCTGTGGAGAAGGAATGAATTTGTCTCCAAAGAAGATCTGGAACTCTTAATTGAACAACAGATAGATAATTTTGACTATATTAAGTTAAAAAGTTTCTGTACAAACAAAACTAATGCAGACAAGATTAGGAGGGAAACAATAAATTGGGAAATCATCTTTACATTTAAGGGTTCTGATAAAGGCCTCGTTTCTAAAATATATAGAGAACTGTCTCATATTTATAAGAATTCAAGCCATTCTCCAACTGATAAATGGCCAAAGAATATGAACAGACAATTTTCAGATGATGAAATTAAAACCATCTCTAGTCATATGAAAAGTTGCTCCAAATCACTATTGATCAGAGAAATGCAAATTTTTTATGATGATTTATTTTATTTTATTTTATTTGCATAACATATGGGTGGGTAATTCTTCAACAATAACCCTTACATAGCTTTCCGTTACAAATTTTTCCCCCCAACTCCCCACCCCTCCCCTAGATGGCAGGATATCCACTACATGTTAATTATGTTAAAATATTGGCAAATTGAATATATATATATATATACATATTTCCAAACTTATCATTGTTGTGCAAGAAAAATCTTATCTACACAAAAGATATATCAGATAAAGGAAACACAATGTAAGCAAACATCAATCAAGGAGTATGAGAATGTTATGTTGTGGTCCACATTTCACAGCCCTTTCTCTGGGTGTATATGGCTTTCTTCAGTGAACAGTTGGAGGTGGTTTGAAACATTTCATTGTTGAAGAGAGCCATGTCCATCAGAATTAATCGTCATATAGTACTGTTGTTGCCGTGTATAATGATCTCCTGGTTCTGCTCATTTCACTCAGCATCAGTTCATGTAAGTCTCTCCAGGCCTCTCTGAAATCATCTTGCTGGTCATTTTTTACAGAACAATAATATTCCATAACATTCACATACCATAATTTATTCAGCCATTCTCCAATTGAAGGGCATCTATTCAATTTCCAGTTTCTAGCCACTACAAAAAGGGCTGCCACAAACATTCTTGCACATGTGGGGCCTTTTCCTTCCTTTATGATTTCTTTGGGATATAAGCCCAATAGAAATGCTGCTGGGTCAAAGGGTATGCACAGTTTGATAACTTTTTGAGCATAGCTCCAAATTGTTCTCCAGAATGGCTGTATCCGTTCACAGCTCCACCAACAATGCATCAGTGTCCCAGCCCTCCCACAACCCCTCCAACATTCGTCATTAACTTTTCCTGTCATTTTAGCCAATCTGACAGGTGTGAAGTGGTACCTCAGGGTTGTCTTGATTTGCATTAGAGAGGTACCACTACACACCTGTCAGATTGGCTAAAATGACAGGAAAAGTTAATGACGAATGTTGGAGGGGTTGTGGGAGGGCTGGGACACTGATGCATTGTTGGTGGAACTGTGAATGGATCCAACCATTCTGGAGAGTAATTTGGAACTATGCTCAAAAAGTTATCAAACTGTGCATACCCTTTGACCCAGCAGTGTTTCTATTGGGCTTATATCCCAAAGAGATCTTAGAGGAGGGAAAGGGCCCCACATGTGCAAAAATGTTTGTGGCAGCCCTTTTTGTAGTGGCTAGAAACTGGAAACTGAAGAGATGCCCATCAATTGGAGAGTGGCTGAATAAATTATGGTATATGAATGTTATGGAATATCATTGTTCTGTAAGAAATGAACAGCAGGACGATTTCAGAGAGGCCTGGAGAGACTTGCATGAACTGATGCTGAGTGAAACGAGCAGAACCAGGAGATCATTATACACAGCAACAATACTATATGATGATCAGTTCTGATGGACATGGCTCTCTTCAACAATGAAATGTTTCAAACCAGTTCCAATTGTTCAGTGAAGAGAGCCATATACACCCAGAGAGAGGGATATGAAATGTGGACCACAACATAATATTTTCATGCTCTCTATTGATGTTTGCTTGCAGTGTGTTTCCTTTATCTGATTTTTCTTTCTTGTAGATACAATTTTTCTTGTACAACAATAAGTGTGGAAATATATATACATATATTCGATTTGTCAAGTATTTTAACATAATTAACATATAGTGGATATCTTGCCATCTAGGGGAGGAGAGGGGACTAGGGGGGAAAAATTTGTAATGGAAAGCTTTGCAAGGGTCAATATTGAAGAATTACCCATACATATGTTTTGCAAATAAAAAGCTTTAATTAAAAAAAAAAAGAGCCACATCTATCAGAGTTAGTCATCAAGTAATCTTCTTGTTGTGTACGATGATCTCCTGCTCATTTCACTCAGCATCAGTCCATGCAAGTCTCTCCAGGCCTCTTTGAAATCGTCCTGCTGGCCGTTTCTCACAGAACAATAATATTCCATAATATTCATATACCATAATTTATTCAGCCATTCTCCAATTGATGGGCATCCATTCAGTTTCTAGTTTCCTGCCACTACAAAAAGGGCACAGCCATATCTAGAACTCCTTCTACTACAACAGATGCATTTTGGGCTATCCTGATCAGTGAAGGAGACAGGAGGATAAATAAGACAGTCCACCAAGGAAAGTGTACACAAATAAAAATGGGAGGCAGGCTAGGACAAGTCCATTAAACACGTGGGAAAAAAAGGAAGAGATCATTTATAAAAGTCCGAGTGGGTCAGACACTGGACTAAGTCATCAACCAATCAGTAAATATTTAATAAGCGCCTACTATGTGCCAGTTACTGATTTAAGGGGATACAAAAAAAAAGGCAAGGACAGTTTCTGCAGCAAGCTTTTCTTCCCACCAGCCCAGCGGCTGAGAACTACATTTCCCGTGGGGCTGTGCAGCTGCGCTCGCGATATTTGGCTTAAATTGAAGGCGGGACTGCGGGTGTTGGCGGCTCCCGGCGGGGTTCGAAGAATGTTTGCCTTGTTGTCTGTCTGGCTTCCGTGGTAAGACTGTCCCAACTCCCATTCGCCCCCCACTTTCTCCTGTCCGGTTGCGGTGGAGCCTCGGGCCGGCCGCCTGGGTACCTGACCCCGCCTGCGGCCTCATTGCGGGGGGAGAGGGAGAGAGAAGGCGCTGACTCGGTTTGCTGGGTTTTCCTCCCGGTTTCATCTCCCGAGGTTCCTTAAACCCCACCCTCTCCTCTCCACGTACCCCTTTTTAACCCCTACCCCCGTGCCTCCACTCCACGGTCTCTCAGGGCACACTTCCCTTTCTCTCCCCTCCCCCCCCGCAGCCCGAGGGGGTCCCTTGTCCGATCCCACGGGTTCCATCCCAAGAGGACCTACTGATCTTATCCACTGGGGCCGCCCCACCCGATCCCCAAGCTGAGCGGTGGCGCCTTCAACTCAGGGGTCCCCGATGTTGCCCCTTCTCCTATTCTCCCTCCTTAGGGGTCCCCCGCCCACCCGGGATTCCTTGCCAATGGCTTTGCCCAAGCCTGTCACCCACCCAGAAGATGCCACGGGATCTCCACCCAGATCTCGCCCCGCCTACTGCCTTGTTCTCCTCTGCCCCCTCCCACTCTACCACTCCAATGTTCCCCTCCGCTGCCTCCACCCCCCACTAACCCTTTTGGAGCCTCACTTAGGCTGACTCTTTACCCCATTCTTCTCCCAGGGCACCCCAACATCCTGGTACTGCCATCCTCTACTTACTTATTCCTCCAAGGCTTCTCTCTGTCCCCACTTACCAGTCCCAATGAAGGAGGCTTTCTGAGGATGCTGCCCCTCCAATTTGATGCTTTCCAGGTGATTTCATCCGGGTGAACAACATGGAGTTTCTCTCTGAGAATGAAGGGACCACTAAGAGTTTGCTTCATCATGTGCTAGAAATGCAGCCTCTAAGCTCCCCAGTCTCATCTAACACAAGACTAAGGTTAGTCCATCAGTCCCTGGGCCCTGACACTTAACCCAGGGCTCTGTCTCCACAACTCCTGGATGTTAGTACTACCTGAGATCACTCAGCAAGCACAGATGGCCTTACTGGACATTGGGAGGACATTTAAAAACAAAACAAACATGACAATCTTTCCATATAATGATGCTGAGCACAAAGGTATGCTAGTTTATAATTTATTGGGGGACTATTTTACATATATACATTTTATTACATTTTATACATATACATATTTTAAATATTAGTTAAAGAAAATTAATATTAAAATATACATATTTTAGGACAGGATGGACAAATGGAGCCTGTCCAACTCTTAGGGGAGCCATTTGGGTTTTTCTTGGCAAAAAACTGCAGGGGTTTGCCATCTCCTCCAACTCCTTTGATAGATGAGGCAACTGAGGTAAACAGCGTTAAGCTAATAAGTGAGGTCAGATTTGAACTCATGAAGATGAGGCTTCCTGACTGCAGCCCCAAGGTTCCATGGTGCCACCTAGCTGTCCCATAGTCTGATGGAAAGAACATCAGACTTGGATTCAGGAGAGATCTCTGTTGAAATGCTGCTTCTGAAGCTGGTTCTAGTGTTACATTAAGTCACTGTTGACCTGTTTCTTTTTCTGTGATGGGGGCATAAAAGACCTCCATCTATAAGGTTGTTGGACTGAACCTTATAAGGAAATGTACTGAAAATTCTTCTTCTTTTTTTTTTTTTGCTAAGGCAATTGGGGTTAAGTGACTTGCCCAGAGTCACACAACCAGGAAGTGTTAAGTGTCTGAGGTCACATTTGAACTCAGGTCCTCCTGACTTCAGGCCTGGTGTTCTATACACTTTGCCACCTAGCTGCTCCTGATAGTTCTTTTAAGAGCTTGATAAAAGTAGGTAGCCTAGCCTTCTGACCTCCCTTTTATCTTATTACCTATTACAATTTGACTGCCAAAGTTAATTAGCATAGGACTGAAAGGTTTTAGCTCTAGAGGGAATCTTAGGAGTCACCTAGTCCAACCTTATATAGCAGATGAAAAAAATTGAAGAATAGAGGCTTGAAACAATTTGATAATCAAGGAAATATGCTAAAGCTTACTCCGAGTTTGCCCTGCAAAGTTATAAAGATACATATTAAGGGACAACATTAGCATGACAGATAAAGCATTTATTAAATACCTACTATTTGCTAGGCACACAAGAGACAATATCTACTCTCAAGAAACTTACATTTTAGTTGGAGATGACACATAAAGGAGATTTAGGAGGAGAAGAGAGTCATGGGTCCTGTTTCCTGGGTATCTTGAAGATGAGCTTCATTCCTTCTTAGATAAGGTGAAAGGTCACTTATGAGAGCCCAGGATAGTTCCAGGGGCTGAGATATTTTTAAGAGTATTTCTGACGTTCCTATGTAGAACTGGTCTGATTAGAACAAAACACTTCTAGTAACAGCCCCATTCCTGGGGCTCCTTAAATTCCTATATTCTTTTTTAGCAAGCGAAGTCTTTCCTTATCCACAAACCATCCACGACGCAACCTACGTGCCTCTCTGCCTAATTCACTTCAGAGTAAGCAAACAAAGGTAACATTGAAGATTCCCTTATCTCCTATCTGAGAGACCTGGGATAATTAGGATGAGGGAAAGGTGTACTATGAAACCTGGAGTTCCTCTGGCCTGGAAATTGAGAATACAATTCCAGCCTATTGTTTCAGTTTCCTCTGACTGTTGGTGACCCTATTTGGGATTTTCTTGGCAAAGGTACTGGAGTAGTTAGCCATTTTCTTCTCCAGCTTATTTTACAGGGGAGGTAAACAGGCAAACAGGATCACACAGCAAGTATGTGTCTGAGGCCAGTTTGAATTCTAGTATTCCTGACTCTAGGCCTGGTTTTCAATTTACTGTGCCACCTAGCTGCCCAAAGATGGTGGGGATTTGGCCTGGCTAAGCAGAGCTTTCAAGCCTATAAAAGTGCTGTACTTGTAAGAGCATGGGACTTGGAGAAAGAAAACCTGGGTATGAATTTTTTCTTTGGCACTAGCAGAGAAGCTTGTCTAAAACCAGAAAGATTTGACCGTACTCACCTTTAAAATGAGGATCCTTGCACTGTCTGCCTTATAGAGCTGTCTGTAAAGAATTTTATAAACCTTAATGGTACAGAATTATGAGTCATTCTTGGGGTTGTTTGAATCCTGGTTGGACTTCAGCTCAAAATGGGAGAAGGCTTTCTAAAAATTGGATCCATGGGTGACCGATTTACTGGGGCTACTGAATCCAGGCCTGTAGGGAATAGTTCTGCCCAGAATAGGTGCTTCAGTATTGACATGCTTATTTATTCCTTGTATGCCCTCTGTAGCCAACACCTGCTCAGCAAAAGGACATTGAAGCTAATGGTCAGTTCTTTGACTTCTTGGAAGAAGGCACACCCAGGATTCTTCTGAAGAAAATCCTGCAGACTGGTGAGCCAAGGTCTGGGCATCTGGGGCACTACTTGAACCCCATAGCAGAATGTGCAGCCTTAGAGTGTCCCAAGCCAAGATCTCTGTGATGTAGGTAATTGTCTCTTCAGTGAAAGATCCCTCTTCTCTCTTGAGATAGCTTGCTGCTCCCCAGAACAAAACAGCATGGTGTCAGAGGCTGCTTTGACCCTTGTTCCCAGGACCTCATTTTCATGCATGGGGGTTCCAGCACCATCTCATGCTGTTTTCCAATGAGTGTCCTCTTTGTAGCTTCAGAAGCCTCTGTCCTGGTACCAGCCCTGGTGAATTCACAGGAGCCAGAACCTGTTGAATTACAAGAGGAAAGCAAATGGAACAGGTCTGAGGCATTTTGAGAACTAAAAGCTTCCAGGAAAGCCACAGATCCAAGGAGCACCATACTGAAGATTGGCTTGCTTTCCTTTCAGCCTGGAGTTGCAGCTTCCTGAGCCTGAGTCCTCGGTGAATGTAGCTCCAGGACTTCTGGTGCAGAGCAGAAAGAAGCGCTGCCTTAGAGTGTCTGAGTTTGAACAGGAAGTGCATCAAGGACCTGCTGTTGCTTCAGGTGAGGTTCACAGGGTCCAGAGCCTTTTATGGGGACTCCTGTGTAGGCTGCCCACTGCTAATTGCTTTGCTGAACTTTGAGAACACCTGGTACTGCATGAACAACAGGTTCCAGGTGATGGAGGGAGAAATCCACAGTGATGAATAACCAGTGGCTTCAGCTCCCATCTTCCTTCTCTGATAATCAGGATTTCTTCTGTTTCTCTTGTTTTTTGGCCAGAAGATCTCACTGGAGAGCAGTCGGCTTTAGCCAACAAGTCCCCTGCGACCAGGTGCCCAAGTATTACTGTATATTACCATTCAAGGGAGGGCAGAATCAGGAGACTGGAAGAGGGACAGATTATAAAATGTAACAGAAAGCCATCCAATAGCTCCTGGAAGAGAAATCGTTTTGGAAACACAGAGTTGATTTTCCAAAGAAGTGGGCCAGGGCAGGGGAGAGTGCTGTTTAATAACTAATCCAACTTTGGGTAATGGATATCTACCTCAGCAAGGTCTCATAGCAAGCCTTCCTTTTGTCAGGTCCTTTAACTTGACTTTGGCCACAGTTCTGCCCCCTGAGTCTGTAGAGAGACCTGGTTTGGCTCGAAGGCCTCCAACCCGTAAGACAGTTGACATCAAAGCATTTGAACAAGGATTAAAGGATGTCCCACTGACTCATCTCCCAGGTAAGACCACCTAATCCTGAGTTCTTTATCATAAAACCCCCAAACATCCTATCTTCTTTTCTCCTTTCCTCTCACCCTCACCACCCAGGTATTCTGCTCTAAATGGTGTTTCAAGATCCCTAATTTTTTTTTTTTTTTGCTTTTACAGTCTATTTTGATTTTTCTAAGCCATGTAATTGATATGAAAAGGCTGTGACTGAAAAATTGGCTATTCTTACATCCCTTTTGGAAATTCCTATGAACATCAGGGAAGGAGATAATAGTTATAACAGTAATGAGCTTGAAGATTGCCAGTTAAGAATTAAAGATAAAATCAGAACCAAGTTATGTAGTGTTTAGTACATTGCTTATTGAAACAGTAGGACAGCTTAAAAGTTCTTTGAGACATTAAGAAGGCAGTCTTAGACCTCCTTCACTTCCAGTTGTACCTTGATCCCTAGGCAGAACAGGAGCTAACATTATTCCAGCTTTTCCTTTGGTCCTCACTGGGCAGCATGGCTGAAAGTGCTGGCTGCCAGAACAGGAGCAGCACTGGAGAATCTGAGTGGTGAAATGTCTGCCTGAGGAGCCCCTTACCCCCTGGGCTTCCCCCCCAAGATGATGGAGTAGGGATGATTGGTTTTTGTGTCATTTGGGTGGTCTTCATTGTAGTTAGCTGGCCCTTGGGGTGAGCTCCTAGACCAGAGGCCTTATTTCAGTTCAGGAACTCAGCCTTCTGACGATCGTCTCCTTTGTTTCTCTCTCCATGTCTAGATTGTAGCACTTATCACAGTGCCACCACTGTGGATAGTGACAAGTCCTTCCAGGCGAGTCCTGACTCCATAGGCTTCCGGAGAAGCTTGGCAAAGGGCCCAGAGCCGAGGGCTGTGACCCAGCAGGCTGATCAAAGAACGGAGAAGGGTACAGGGTTCAGGGCAGAGCAGAGGGCCTGTTCCAGTCAGACTTAGGCCAAGTGCTAGCTGCTACGGGTAGCAAATCTAGACATCCTGGGATGTGGTGGTGATCGCCAATACCCTTTATCATTGAATGACCACATGATGCTTTTTCAGCCCAGGCCAGACTGAGGATGAGAGGTGAGATTGCTCCTGAGGGATCACAGGAGCTTATAGAGAGGTCATCAATCTCTTTTATTTTCTTTTCTGGTACTTAGGTGTTAGGAGACAAACCAAGTCTTACACCAAAAGTCCAAGTCAAAACACCCCCCTCTCTGCTAGTCCCATGTCTACTGGAACACGAACCAGACCTTGGGTGGGAACCCCAAGTCAAAACAGCCGCCTCTCTGCTCGCTCTGCCCCTGCTAGAAGTAGTATTTCCAGGAGCACCAGAGCCAAGTCAGGAGAAGAGGAAGGAGAGAAATTGATGGAGGAAGAGGAGGTCACAGAGTCTGGAAAGGACACAGAAGTCCCCGAAAGGGCTGGTAATGTCAGGGTTCAACCAAGACCAGTGTAACTAGGCTAGTTCAGGTTGGTTCACTGTGCTCCCCCAGTTCTCCCAGTCTCATTCCATTAGGAGGGGAAAGTACTTGGGCTTTTTCTGGGAGCCTATGGGTCCTTAGACTTCTGAGCTGTGGGGAGTGTTGAATATTTCTTAGGATTAACAGTCAGGCTATCATTTGGGCATTCACACATTGCTGGGGCTTGGGGAAGAGACACTTTCAGGAGACAGCTGGGTGTCTACCTGGCCAGTGGGTAGACTCCATCATCTTAGATCTTCTCTTTTTAGAGGATTCAGAACTTAGCATGAAGACTCCAGAATTTCTCCGGGTCAAGCGACATCATTTCCTTTCACAGCCTCCTAATACTGTCCTCAGTATTACCCCAGCACCTCCTAATACTAATACTCCCCCGTAAGTATCTAGTATGTTACTCTGATAGACCCTCTTTTTTTCCCTGCATTATTCATCTGAAAGGGGACAGCACTCTGGGAAAATTGGTGTTCCCCATCCCTAGTCCAGGTGAAGAAATCATGAAAAATAAAGATGGAAACATCAGTTGGGGCTGCCAGTTCACAATTAGACACACACTGGGCTCTAGGCAAATATCTCACAGCAACAATTTGATGGAAATGCTATCGAAATTCAAGGGATTTAGAGCCTGGGCTAGGTCACTGTGCTTTTGTCCTGCCAGCTTCCTGCCAGACTGCTAGAGCCATCTTATTTCTATTCCTGACTCTTAGGTTGCCCTCCAAGTTTCCCCTGGCCAAACGTGCTCCCAAGCACCGTGCCCCAGGCCCTAGGCAACCCCGTGATCCAGACAAAACTGGCCTGAGCAATTACTGCAAAGTCTTCAGCTATTATGCCAAAATTCCTATGGAGAAGACAGCTTCTCAGACGTTGGTGAAGTGGTGAGTTGGGGGGTTGACAGTAGTTGGGCCCTTTTCTCCCCACACCTGGGAACTGAGACATGAGTGTTCAGCTTACAGACCTACTTCACAGTGCAGGATACTAATGCTTGCTCCTACTAATGCTCCTAATGCTTGCTTTGCCCTCCCTCATTATATAGCCTGGACCAGTATTTCAGGACACTTTGTGATGACCTGGAGACCTTTGCTCACCATGCAGGCCGAAAAACCGTGCTGTTGGCTGACTTGGAGCTGTTGATGAGGCGGTCAGTAGGCCTGGATCTGAGTCTTTTCTGCCCATTCCCCCAACTTCAAGGGTGGGGGGAAGGGAGGGATAAGGGGTGGAGAAGGGTTAGAAGGCTCCTTCCCCAAAGAGGGGGTCTTGTGCTGAATTTCAGGAGAATCCCTAAGTATGTTATGACCATTTTCTTATCTTTCTCCACCTTTCTCACTCTAGGCAGGGCCTAGTGACTGATGATGTTTCCCTCTATGTGCTTGTGGAGAGATATCTGCCCTTGGAGTATCGGAGGCTGCTCATTCCTTGTGCAGCTAGTGGCAATGCCGTCTTCCCTGCGGGGTAGGAATGTGAATGCTGCCCTCCCAGCTTCTCCTCTAAGTTTAGGGACAGACCCAGTAAAGAGGCAAGCAAGAGCCTCACACTGAGGCTCCTTGGAGGCCTCCAGGGAAGGTCTTTCTAAGAGTGGACTCTTCATATGCTGTTCTCAGAATCAATAAAATGTGATAAAGATGCTGATGGGGCTGAATCGGGGGCTAAAAGCAAAAGCCATTTTTTTCCCTCTCCCCTAGATGGGGATCTCATTCCCTTTAGGTCTGGGGAGATGCATGGAGTAGTCAGGGAGAACGATTA
This sequence comes from Myrmecobius fasciatus, assembly GCA_023553655.1. Taxonomy (NCBI): domain Eukaryota; kingdom Metazoa; phylum Chordata; class Mammalia; order Dasyuromorphia; family Myrmecobiidae; genus Myrmecobius; species Myrmecobius fasciatus. Next base: position 357,824 of record JAJPUD010000554.1, read on the forward strand.
AACAATATGATTATAGAACCTTAGAACTCGGAGCTTAGTGATTAGTCCAGCCTCTCAGCTGGCCTCCTGTCCATGGGCAAAGTTCTACCTGGCTTCTTGACCTCTACAATAATCTTCCCTACTGCACTGGTGTGACCCCCATCATTTCTCTGCTGTAAAACCTTCAGGGACTCCCTTTTGTAAACATAAGAAATCTCAAGTTCTCTGTCTTCTGGCTCAAATTCCAGCCAAGTTTTTGTTTTTAATTGATCATTTCCCACCTCTGTGTTCCTACATGTGATCTGACTGTAGGACAGCAAGCTCTGCCCCTGTCTTTCTGGGAGCCTTTTTTTGCTCCAACATTCTTCTACTTATACATAGTGTGTTCCCTAATAAGCTGAAGAACTGTGAGAGTGGGGACTATGAGTTTTGTCCCTGTCTCTCCAGCCAGGACCTAGCTCATGGCCCATAGGAAGAAGGTGCTTATTGGATTGTTGACCTGAACCAAAATTCAGATACAGATTTTTATTCTTCAAGTCCAGGTCTCCAGGTACTCTTCTTACTGATTCCTACTTTGGTACTCAGCTTTCCTTGCAGTCATCCTTATTTCTTTATCCTTTTCTTCCTCTGCACACTACGTAGACAACTCAAATTCTTATAAATGATATATTTGTTTTCAAAATTAAAGAATCTTTGCTTTTGTATTGGGGGTAGAGGGAGGGAAGAAGGCCGTGGTTTGGAGTGGCTTTTGACCCTCTGCCTCTGTTTCCTTGGACAAGAGTGAGAGTTTTCATTTGGTTGGCTAGAAGACAGTCTAGGAACTAGGCTCAAGCTGTCGAGGACCCATCCTCTTGATGGTTCCAGTTTGTAAGCGGGCTAGCAGGACCCCTTCTTCCTCAAGGGTGTTTACATCCAATTCTGCTATAGGGGTGTTGAAGGCTTGGCTCACGTAACTGTCCAGGGTTTGCTCATCCAGGGAGGGGTCAGTGGTAGTCAGGGCCTGGCGCAGCTGTCCTGGGGTTATCTCAGCCATCCTATCCCCAAATAAACAGTTAGGCCTCAGCAGTGCTCCCGCATTCCAGCCCTCACCAGGTACTGCCCCATCAAATGGTCACTGGGAGATGAAAACTCCATGGCAAAGTGTTTCTTGCCTCTCCCCCAAGACAGGGAAAGCAGGCCCAGGGGGCACCAATTCTACAGGATCCTGGATCGGGTCCTATGTGGCACACTTGGCTATGAGTACAGGTTACAGCCTTCCAAGAGCCTGGTTTGCCCAAGTTTATACTTTGAACAAGCAGCAGCCCAGTAGTGAAGGCAAGAGCAAATTGGACTTGAAATCAGAATTTAATAGGAAACATTTGTCAAACAACCTGGGGAAAGCACTAAGCAAAGATCAAAAGGGTGATAAGGGCTCTACCCTCAGGTTGCTGCCAGTCCTTTAATCATAGCTACCATAAATGTAGTGCTTTAAATAGAATTTTTCATGGGGTTCTCACAGCAGCCCTACAAGGTAGGTATTATCATCATTTTTACAGAGGAGCAAACTAAAACTCAGCAAGATTTAATTTAAGTAATGTGCTTGTGGTCACACACAGAGTAAGTGTATTAGGCAAGATGTGAACTATGATGTTCCTGATTCTGGGTCTAGAACAATATCCCTGCTGCCACCTAATCAGATATAAAGTGAAGGGGGAGGGATATCTGTGAAAGGAAAAATCTGGACATGATACTAGAGGAAAATTTAACAAAGTGGAGAACACAGGATTTCCGTCCTGGTTTTGGCCCCTGGATTGTGATCACAGGCAAGTCACTTCTCTGAATCTCAGTTTTCTCATCTATTAAATGGAGATTCTATTTGCATTACCCATGTCATAGAGCCCCTGTGAGAAAAGCATTTTACAAACCCTAAAATGTGATCTGTTAACATTGCTTTTCTGGATGAAGAGAAGCAGAAAGGGAATAGAGAAGGGTTGGTTTGGGTCAAGAGTATACTCACTTGTTAGGTCCAAGTTCTGTCTCCAAGTCCAGTAGATAGGCCTGCTTCTCACTTTGGGCCTGGCTCCAGAGTTTATGAACAAAGGGCCCTGAAGAACCCATTTCATCCTGGGAAAGATCATAAACCCTAGATAGGACTTAGTGCAACAGTTCTGGGTCTGTTTCTATGCCATCCACTGTAGGTGAGGGAATGCTGTATGTAGTTTGGAAGAAATCACTCATTCCACTTTTGTAAGAAGGAATCCTACCTACATTGGAGCTCAGGATGAGGGAGACTGGAATGAGGATTGATCTATCTTTTCCCTTTAGACTTGGAGGAAGGCTCCTATTGAACAAAAAGTTCTTCCTCAATGTTTAACCAAGCTTCACCTATGGGGCCCCAGCCCATTGATTTTATTGCTGGAGTTCAGTTTACAAGATCAGTTTAGACAACCTGCTGGCGTGGGGCTGAGCTTTTAGGGAGGGGCAGCCCTGGCTGGAGCGATCTCCTGAAGGATAGGACAATGGCAAAAGCCAAGGGGTAGTTACCTCAGCAAACAAAACTCGATAGTAAATGATATCAAGCTCTTCTAATGGGTCTTTGGCCACATTCAACAACTCCTGAATCTGTTCCTCTGTCTTCAGGGGGAAGGCAGTCTTGAGCACTGTGCTGTATAGGAAGAGTTATCAAGAAGTGGGAAAGAAACCAATCCAAGGGCTAATTTTAATATAACAATCAAGCACCAGATGATTGTATGCCCTGTGGCCATGGTATTAGATAAGGGTGGTGGGAGCTGTTTGATAAACAAATGGAGTGGGACTGTCCTTGGTCATAGTGTGGTAGGAATGGGTCAGATGTGCTCTTACTGATTTGTTGTGGATTTTCAGTAAAGCCTTGGGGAATGAGACATCCCTCTCCTCCCTCCATTTATTTAAGAGTTTAAATGAGACTTGGCAGCATCCCCAGGATATTCTAAGAGCACAAAGTGTGTTAACACTTGGTCTGCTCAATGCTTCCTCTTCCTGTAGAGCCCTCAAACTCCAGTGGAAGATCAGTTCAACAAATCAGCCAATATCCTCAAGGGATCAGTATTAGGTATCAAATGGAAGGCTGAACCAAAAACTGGAAAGGGTTTCTCCATGAGTTTGTCTCATGGTGTTCTTAATCCTGATTGCTCTAGTAGTTGGATGGGGGGACCACTTGGAGACTGGCCTTTCCAACCTGAACTGATTTAGGGTGAGATTTCCTTCATTCTGGCTATCAGCGCTGGTCAACTCCTTCAGCAGATAGGATACGAGCTTTTTCTGGTCAAGGAATACATTTTCATTCACCTGGGGAGAAAAGCCTGGTCTGTGACTCCGGGAATTGGGGTGATTCACTCTGCTGCTGACCTACAGAAGCCTACCTAGGGAAAAACCAAATCCCAGAGGGGCAATAGAACTCTCCCTCTAAACCCCTAAGGGCCTACAAGGCAAAGGAGAGAGGTAGAAAGAAGAGAAAAAGGACATCGTGCAGGCTACCCAGGAGTGACCAAGCCCCTTTCTCTGTGGATGGAGACTCAGAAGATTTCATGGAAGGGAATTCTGTAGAGCTTATATTCCCATAGATCAGATCTGAAAAATTCCTTATTAGTCATCTAGTCTAGACTGCATCTTTTATATTTGAGGGGAAGTAACTCAGGGAACAAGACAAGCCCCTTGAGAAAGAGCTCTGATTCTACACACAGTGCTGTGTCCACTGGGCCACACAACATATTACAGATAAGCCAACAGAAACCCAGGTTGGGTCAAGGAACTTGCCCTGCATCATCAATGGCAATCATCAAGTGTCAAGGTTAGGAAGGAAACTCAGGCTTGCCTTTTTTATCCACATTAGAGTGGCTTGAGATAATTTCAAAGATTTTTTTTTTTCCAGGTCTGAAATTAGGATTCATTGATCTTATATGATTTTCCCTCTTCTGCTTGCTTAACTTCAGACAAAGTGGATTCTCTTTCTGGGGTATTAGGGTTAAACTCACCAGTCCTGTCAAGACATCATGGAACTGTTTCATGACCTCATTGGAGTGAAAGAGTCTGACGTTTTCATAAATAGTGTAGGACCAGTCCATGGCGGAGGCCTCCCCAAAGCGTTTTTTCAGGTAGCTGAGGAAAAACTGGGCCAAGGTGGAAGTTTTCTCTTTCTGCAAAGAAATGAAGAGGTGGGGGCAGCTAGATGGTGCAATGAATACAGCACTACCCCAATTGCCTAAAAGAAAAATTAAATGAAGGGATGAGTTTGGCGGTCAAGTGGTCAGGGAGCTGGTAGGATGGCTACTAAGCCTGCTTCATCAGCTGCCTTGAGCCATTGAACTACTTAAAAATCTGTCTTCCTAAAGGCCAAAGGACTTTTCTCTCATCTTAGATGAAATCATACCACTTTCTAGAAAAGTCTGTTATCTACCCTGTTCCCACCACCCTCACTACTGGGGGAGTCTTGTAGAGTTTGTAAGGGCTGATTCCCTTTATCTCTATTCCCTGGGCCAGAAGAGTGAGGGCTCCTTTCAGTCTCCCAGTCCTGTCTGATCTGCCCACTTTCCGCCCACTGTTTGCCCTCCTGCCAACCACAGTTAGCTTGAAGACCTCTTCCATCCGCTCTTTCCAGATATCTCTGATGATGTCCACCACTTCCTTTTTGCTTATCTTTTTGTTTCGGATAAACCCTCCGGTCCGCAGGAACTCAGGTATGTCTTCAGTAGAGCCCTGGGAAAGGGGATATATTTCTACCAACCTTGGAGTTTTCTGAGCCAATGTGCTGTTATTAAATTTAACAGTTATTTACTAAGCTCCTTCTATGTGCCAACTTGCTGAGCTTGGACCAATTTTGCATTTTTATTTTATTTTATTTTTTATTAAAGCTTTTAATTTGCATAACATATGTATGGGTAGTTCCTCAACATTGATCTTTACAAAGCTTTCCCTTACAAATGTCCCCTCCCCTCCCCTAGATGGCAGGAAGCCCACTACATGTTAATTGCATTAAAATACTTGACAAGTTGAATATATGTATACATATTTCCATACTTACCTTGCTGTGCAAGAACATTTGTATCTACATGTACAAAAAATATCTGAGAAAGGAAACCCAATGCAAGCAAACATCAATAGAGAGCATGAAAATGTTATGTTGTGGTCCACATTTCATATTCCTCTCTCTGGGTGTATATGGCTTTCTTCTCTGAACAACTGGAACTGATTTGAGACATTTCATTGTTGAAGAGAGCCATGTCCATCAGAATTAATCATCATATAATCTTGTTGTTGCTGTGTATATTGATCTCCTAGTTCTGCTTATTTCACTGAGGATCAGTTCATGCAAGTCTCTCCAGGCCTCTCTGAAATCATCCTGCTGGTCATTTCTTACAGAACAATAATATTCCATAACATTCATATACCATAATTTATTCAGCCATTCTCCAATTGATGGGCATCCATTCAGTTTCCAGTTTCTAACTACTACAAAAAGGGCTGCCACAAACATTCTTGCACATGTGGGGCCCTTTCCTTCTTGTATGATTTCTTTGGGATATAAGCCCAATAGAAACACTGCTGGGTCAAAGGGTATGCACAGTTTGATAACTTTTTGAGCATAGCTCCAAACTGCTCTCCAGAATGGTTGGATCTGTTCACAGCTCCACCAACAATGTATCAGTGTCCCAGTTTTCCCACATCCCCTCCAACATTCATTATTATCTTTTCCTGTCATTTTAGCCAATCTGACAGGTGTGTAGTGGTATCTCAGAGTTGTCTTAATTTGCAGTTCTCTGATCAATAGTGATTTGGAGCACCTTTTCATATGACTAGAAATGGTTTTAATTTCATCCTCTGAAAATTGTCTGTTCATATCCCTTGACCATTTATCTATTGAAGAGTGGCTTGAATTCTTATAAATATGAGACAATTCTGTATATATTTTAGAAATGAGGCCTTTATCCGAACCCTTAAATGTAAAGATAATTTCCCAATTAGATGCTTTCCTCCTAATCTTGTCTGCATTAGTTTTGTTTGTACAGAAACTTTTTAACTTAATATAATCAAAATGATCTATCTGGTGTTCAATTAAGAGTTCCAGATCTTCTTTGGACATAAATTTATTCCATCTCCACAGGTCTGAGAGGTAAACTATCCTATGTTCCTCTAATTTGCTTACAATATCACTTTTTATATCTAGATCATGAACCCATTTAGATCTTATCTTGATATGTGGTGTTAGGTGTGGGTCAAGCCCTAATTTCTTCCACACTAGTTTCCAATTCTCCCAGCAGTTTTTGCCAAATAGTGAGTACTTATCCCAAAAGCTGGGGTCTTTGGGTTTATCAAACACTAAATTGCTAAAGTTATTGCATAGATTGTCCTAATATCCTATTCTATGCCACTGATTGGCTGCTCTATTTCTTAGCCAGTACCAAATGGTTTTGATGACCGCTGCTTTATAATATAGTTTTAGATCTGGTACCACAAGGCCACCTTCATCTGCCTTTTTTTTTTTTCATTAGTCCCCTTGAAATCCTTGACCTTTTGTTCTTCCAGATGAACTTTACTACTATTTTTTCTAGATCTGTAAAATAATTTCTTAAGAGTTTGATTGGTATGGCACTAAATAAGTAAATTAGTTTGGGCAGTATTGTCATTTTTATTATATTTGCTCAGCCTACCCATGATCATTTAATGTTTTTCCAATTGACTAGGTCTGATTTTATTTGTATGGAAAGTGTTTTGTAGTTTAGTTCGTATAGTTTCTGACTTTTCCTTGGCAGATAGATTCCCAAATATTTAATAGTATTGACAGTTATTTTGAATGGAATTTCTTTTTGTATCTCTTGCTGCTGAACTTTGTTAGGAATATATAAAAATGCTGATGATTCATGTGGATTTATTTTGAATCCTGCAACTTTGCTAAAGTTGTGAATTGTTTCTAGTAGTTTTTTAGTTGAGTCTCTAGGGTTCTCTAAATATATCGTCATGTCATCTGCAAAGAATGATAATTTGGTTTCTTCATTACCTACTCTAATTCCTTTTATCTCTTTTTCTTCTCTTATTGCCAAAGCTAACATTTCTAATACAAATTAAATAGTAGTGGTGACAGTGGGCAGCCTTGTTTCACTCCTGATCTTATTGGGAATGATTCTAGTTTGTCTTCATTACATATGATGCTTGCTGATGGTTTTAATTAGATGCTACTAATCATTTTAAGGAAAAACCCATTTATTCCTATACTATCTAGTGTTTAATAGGAATGGGTGTTGGATTTTATCAAATGCTTTTTCTGCATCTATTGAGATAATCATATGGTTTTTGTTAGTTTGGCTATTAATATAATTGATTATGCGGATAGTTTTCCTAATATTGAATCACTTGGACCAATTTTGACTAGGATTTGAAAGTTCTCCCTAAGCCACAGGGAATAAATGGTACTTCCAGAGAGATAAAATCAGGAATTGCCCCTCAAAGAAACTTGGGGAACAGGGGATAAATGTGTTGGCCAGTTTTAGAGAAAGGTCCTACCAGGCCCTGGAAGGTCTCTCTTTCTCGGAGAAGTCCTGCACCAATCTCTTCTAGTAGTACATCGACGAGCTGGTCGCTGCTTTTCCCTTGAGACAAAAAGCGCCAGCGTTCTTGTCCCCCAGATATCACACCTGTGAGAGAAAAAGCAAGGGAAAAAGCTGGAAGCTGATGAGCCTAGGGACCAAGTAGGTAACAAGAAAAAAGCCTAGGCAGAATTCTAGGTAGTCACCTAGTCAAGCCATAACCATGAAACAATTCCATCTACATTTTCCTTAACAAGTAATCTTTCAGTTTCAGTGATCTTATATGCTTTTCCCTCTTCTGCTTGTTTAACTTAAGACAAAGTGGATTCTCTTTCTGGGATATTAGGGTTAAACTCACCAGTGTTGTCAAGACATCATGAACACCATTACCTCCTAAGGAAGTAGACTCAGTAGATCATTAGGAAATTTTTTTTCTCATGTGGAATTTTGCTTATTTACAATTTTCATCCATTCCACTGCTTCAGGGTTTAAGCTCTAAGGCCAAACAACCTAAGTTTAATTCTGGGAAAGAATTACCATGTCCCATCTCTTATCTTTTCCACGTTAAACACACTTTAGGCCATCTGTAGTCTCCTATTGCTCACCCTGTTCTGAATGAGCTGCAGCTTACTTTAAAATATGTCACTCTGAACACAGTGTGCCAGATGTAGCTGACCAGAGCCTGGACTCTGAAGACCTCCCTCTTTTTTTTTTTTTTTTTAAAAGCATGTTTTTGTTATTGCAGCCCAAGACCTTATCATTGCCATGGCCTGTTGATGACTCATTGAGCTAAGTCCCCAGGCTTTTCTACTCTTGAGTGTCTTCCTCCCCAGTCCACCAAACCCTTCCTTAGAGGAGCAAAAGGTAATGCTGCAGCTTGGACTTTGAGTCTTGGCCCAAGCACTGTCCCTCTCCCCACCACTGGCTACCTTCACACTTGGTCCAATTGGGCCTGGGAGTGGATGTTCGTTGTATCTCCTGTAACTCACTGTAGAATTCATCCCTATCCTTGACAATCGTCATATGAACCTGTAGTAGCGTGTCATATTCCTTCCGTATTTCTTCAAAGTCAGTTTTTAGGTTCTCCGTCTGGAAGACATGTCCAGCTCAGGTTAAACACTAGAGGCCCCTAAGGAAGGACAGTTTAGTGTTATTGTGGGGAAAAATACTAGTTTTTGACTTAAGAGGACCTCTGGTGAGTTCCTGCTTAGCTCTTTGTGAGCTTGGGTAATAATAGCAATAACTAGCATGTAGTGCTTTGGGATTTACAAGTGCTAAATTTATAAATATATCATTTTATGATAAATGTTGGAGGGAATGTGGGAAAAATGAAACAATGTACAGTTGGAGTTGGAAACAGATTCAATCATTCTGTGGAGCAATTTGGAGCCCAAAGAACTATAAAACCATGCATACCCTTTGACCTAGCAATTCTATTACTAGATCTTTATTCCAAAGGAGATAAAAACAAAAAAGCAAATGACCTACATATGCCAAAAATATTAATAAGCAGCTCTTTTCTGGGGGTAAAGAATTGGAAATTGAGGGGATGCCCACCTATTGGGGAATGGCTGAATATATTGTGGTATGTGATTATGATGGAATACCATTGTGCTATAAGAAATGATGAGCAGGATGCTCTCAGAAAAACCTGGAAATACTTCCATGTACTATGTACAAAGTAACAGCAATACTATAAGATTTTCATTTGTCAATGATGTTATTGAATATGATCAGCTGTGAGTGATAACAATTATTCTTAGCAAAACAATGATCCAAGATAACTCTTGAGGAACTTAGGATGAAAAATGCTCTTCATATACAGAAAAAGAACTGATGGTATCTCAATACAGTTTGAAGCACACTTTAAAAAAAAAAAAACTTTTTCTTGAGGGTTTTTTGCTCTCTTTCACAACATGATTATTATGGAAATATTTTGCATCACCACACATGTATAACCTATGTCAAATTGCTTGCATTCTCAATGCAGGTGGGATGAAGGAAAAGAATCTGGAACTCAAAAGTTTTTGTTAAAAAATGTTAATAATTATTTTGTGACCTGATCCAACTATTCTGAAGAGCAATTTGGAATTATGCCCAAAGGGCTATCAAACTGTGCATATCCTTTGATTCAGTGATGTCTCTACTGGGTCTGTATCCCAAAGAGATCATAAAAAAGGGAAAAGGACCCACATGTGCAAAAATGTAGCAGTTCTTTTTGTAATAACTAGGAACTGGAAATGGAGTGGATATTCATCAGTTGGGGAATGGCTGAATAATGGTATATGAATGTAATAGATTGTTATTGTTCTATAAGAAACAATCAGGAGGGTGATTTCAGAAAGGCCTAAAGAGATTTACATAAACTGATGCTGAGAGAACTAAGTAGAACCAAGAGAACATTGTTCATGCAAGAAGATTATGCAATGATCAATTCTGATGGATGGACTTTTTTCAATAATGAGGTAATTCAGGCCAGTTTCAATTGACTTGCAAAGGAGAGAGCCATCTGCACCCAGAGAGATGACTGTGGGGACTGAGGGTGGATCACAACATTTTTGATCTGATTTTTCTTGTGCAACATGATAAATGTGGAAATATGTAAAGAAGAACTGCACATATTTAACCTATATTGAATTACTTGCCATCTTAAAGGGAGGAGGGAAGGAAGGGATAAAAATTTGGAACATAAGGTTTTGCAAGGGGGAATGTTGAAAATTATCTTTGCATGT
>JAJPUD010000554.1:368082-418978 GCA_023553655.1 Myrmecobius fasciatus
GAAAATTATCTTTGCATGTATTTTGAAAAAATAAATAGCTTTTATTTTTTAAAAAATTGTCTTTATAACTGGGGGAAGATACTAAATTCTAAACAAATACCATTTTATCTTCACAATCTTGGGAAATAGGTACTAGGATTATCCTCATTTTACAGATAAGGAAATTGAGGCAGGCTAAGTGACTTGCCCAGGGTCACCCAGCTGGTGAGTGTTTGAATCTAGGGTTGGACTTGGGTCTTACTGCAGGTCCAGTGTTCTGTCTTCTGTACCACCCAGTTGTCATGGTCTCATTTTCATGATCTGTCAAATGAGATTATCAGCCTGCATCATAGTTAAGGTTCATTCTAGTTCTGAATCATATAATAAAAAACTCCCCACCATATCCAGCTCCACAGTGGGGGAAATAGCCTCACCATTTCCAATAATGCCTTGTTTTTTTTCTCCTGCATTTCAAAGTCCCTTCGGGGGACAACATCACCAAAATTTGCCTTCATTGTGTTCAGTTCCTTCTGAGTTCTGGTGAGGTCTTGACGAGCCATCTTCAAAGCAAGGGTTAACTTTACAGGATCTTCTCTGACCACATCTTGAAAGATAACGAGCCCCATTAATGTCCCTTGTTTCTTTCCAAGTTGCAGCAAAAACCATCTAAAACCCTTCCTTTCCTCTTGATGCAGCCTTCTGAGGCGACTCCAGCCACTGGGCTGTTCCATTTGCCTGAATCCCTAACTTTGTGCCAGGCTTTGTCCTAGTACTTGAGGTGAGATGGTATATTGCCCACCTCAAACTTTGCCTGTAGTAGGGGACATAAGCTACCACAATTAACTATGGTACAAAGTAGAATGTGACTAGTACATTAAAAAGTACACAAAGGAGGAAAGATCTCATCCAAGTTCCTCTTTATCTGAGTTTGAGGCTCAGAGATATTAAGTGATTAGAAAGAGGTAAAAAATCAGGATTAGGACCTAGGTGATGGCTCCAAACTACTGATCTTTCCTTTATGCTATGTTGCCTCAAGCAAAACTGAGATGATCACAATAGCCCCTGCTTCACCTTCTCATCTGTCCATCTTTATTTCTGTCCAATTCAGATCTGAGATTCATTCCCACTCTCTGATCTAGAAATCACTATTCCTTAGTACTTTCTATTACAGCCTTTTAGGCAGAAGACCTTATAGAACAAAACTGATGCCTCCTTTTGTTTCTGACTATATCCAGGAAGGAAACCAGAGGAAATGCCTCTGGAGGCTTAAAAACTGCTTTATCTACCTGGAGACTGGACAAGAGACATGTCTTCTCGCTGATATCGAAGCTCATTAAGATCCGCAATAAGGATCTTCCGGGCATCTCGTTCATTAAGGAAATGAAGATATTCCTCTGCCAAGTTTTTCCGTAGGTTGGTCACCTATAGAACAGACAAGCTCAGCTTGGGATCATACCCAGGGGCAGCCATGAATTTTCTGACCTTACCTAGATCAAATGAGAGGCTAATAGGGCATGTTCTGTCTAGGTGCTTCTGCTTACTGATTGCATACAACTGGAAAAACAAGATATGTATGACCTTTGTGGACACTTAGAATTCAGTTAGTATTGAGGAAAAGGAGGAGGGGGAAATGGAATTGATTCTGAGATTCAGGGGAGAAAGGGATTCACAAGGAGAACTGAGGGGGACCCTTTTTTCTCATCTTGACCCAAGGACCATGACTCAAGTTCATAGGGAGGTTTCAATGTAAATTTTCAGGTATGGCTGGATACTCCTAGTTTAAGATATTTTTTAAGTTGCAGGGTTCTCTTTGGTTTCCCCCCTCCCCTTGTCAGCAGGAAAGGAAGTGATTTGGCACACTACATCAGACCCACCTGAGTTTGCAGAGAGATCTTCTCTTCATTCTTCTTGTCAATGAGCTTTAATAAATTAATTTTTTCCTTCTTCAACATTTTGATTTCATATCTCTCTTCTGCCCTGATAGCCAGGATTTTTTGATTGCAGTCTTCAGAAACATTGACTAGCATGGCTTTCAGTGGCTCCAGAGACCTAATCTTCTCCCTAAAGTGAGCTGAACAAAGCCAAAGAATATGAGGGAAATCCTTCTGGCCAGGAATGTATTGGTTGGAGGGGTAGCTTTCCAGGCCCCTAAACAAGTGGTCTGGAAGATGGTGGAGATCAGACAGGAGTCTCTGTAACCTCCTCTAACCTTCCGTCAAACCAACAACATATGAAGCCTCTAGACTGATTTTGAAGCAAAAAAATCCACAATATCTGGAGGACAACACGATTCTAGAAGAAGATACTCTGGAAGAACTTCAAAACAGACCTCATACCTTTAAAAAAAATGAATAAAAAACCAAAAAGAGCTCTCACCATAGACAACTTTTATGGAGAGAGGGAAGAACAGACCTCAAATCCTGAGGCCCCTAAAGGTAAAGCAACTCCAGAAAAAGCCCCAAAGAGAGACACAAACTGGACTCCATGTCACAAGGCTTTCTTTGAAGATTACATAAAGGATCTTAAAAGAGAGGTAGAAGAAACATGGGGAAACGAAATGAGATCACTGCAAAATAAAATAGAAAAAAATGGAAAAAGAATGCAATGAACAAAAAAATGTAATTGGTCAATTGCAAAAGGAACTAAAAACAGTAACTGAAGAAAATAAGACATTAAAAATTAGAATCAAACAATTGGAAATGAATGACTCATCAAGACTTCAAGAATCAGTCAAACAAAAACAAAAAAATGAAAAGATAGGAAAAAAAAAACATGAAATATCTCCTAGGAAAAACAACTGACCTGGAAAATAGATCTAGGAGAGACAATCTAAGGATTATAGGGCTTCCTGAAAGCCATGATGAAAAAAAGAACCTAGACACTATCTTTCAGGAAATCATAAAAGAAAACTGCCCTGATATTTTAGACCCAGAAGGCAAAATACTTATTGAAACAATCCACCGATCACCTCCTGAAAGAAACCCAAAAATTAAGTCCCCCAGAAATATCATGGCTAAATTCCAGAACTATCATACCAAGGAAAAGATATTACGAGAAGCCAGAAAGAAACAATTTAAATATCGGGGAGCCACAATTAGGATCACACAGGACCTAGCAGCATCTACTTTGAAGGATCAAAGGGCCTGGAATCAGATATTCCAAAGGGCAAAGGAACTTGGATTACAGCCAAGAATAAATTACCCAGCTAGAATGAGCATTATCTTCCAGGGAAGAAGATGGTCATTCAATGATATAGGAGAATTTCACCTATTTCTACTGAAAAGACCAGAACTGAACAAAAAATTTGATCTACAAACACAGAACACAAGAGAAACATAAAAAGGTAACAAGAAAAAAAAAAACTCTTGAGAACTATATTTATGTTATAGATACTTATAGAATGGGAGTTGATTTTATGAATCTATTATTACATTATGATTATGATACGATTACTGTGATTTTATGATTATTATAATATGATTATTGTGATTTTATGATTATTATATGATAAACTGAAAAAGAAATTAGAGGTAGAAAAGGGATAACACTGGAAGAAGAGGAAAAGGAGGTAAAAGAAGGGAAATTACATCACATGTAGAGGCAAAGAAAACCTATAATGATTGAGGGGAAAAAAGGGAGGGGAATGAGAATTTGGTTAATCTCCATCTCATCAGATTTGGCTCAGAGGGAATAATAGACGTACTCATAAGGAAACAGGAGGGAAAGGGGGAAAAAAGGGGTGGGTGGGGCTCTAAAGGGGAAGGATTGTTTGAGGGAAGTGGTTATCAAAAGCAAAATAGTAGGGAGGAGGGAAAGGGGATAAGAAAAAGAAAAACATAAGCTAGGGTAAATAAGATGGCCGGAAATACAGAATTAGTTATTTTAACTGTGAATGTGAATGGAATGAACTCTCCCTTAAAGCAGAAGCAGATAGCAGACTGGATTAAAAACCAGAATCCAACAATATGTTGTATACAAGAAACACATCTAAAACATAGAGATACATACAGGGTGAAGGTAAAAGGTTGGAGCAGAATCTATTATGCTTCAAGTGAACAAAAAAAGCAGGAGTAGCAATCCTGATCTCAGACCAAGTAAAAGCAAAGATAGACTTAATTAAAAGAGACAAAGAAGGAAATTATATCTTCCTAAAGGGTACCATAGATAATGAAGCAATATCAATACTAAACATATATGCACCAAGTGGTATAGCATGGAAATTCCTAGAGGAAAAGTTCAGAGAGATGCAAGAAGAAATAGACAGCAAAACTATAATAGTGGGGGATCTCAACCTCCCTCTCTCAAAACTTGATAAATCAAACCACAAAATAAATAAGAAAGAAGTTAAGGAAGAACAAGTGGTTTGGGTAAAAACAATTTCAAGAAGATCTAAATTGGTTGGTGGTGACTAGGAAGCAGGTGTTTAAAAGATAGGATTAAAATCTATTCCAATCCCATTTTATAGATTAGGAAGCATATCCATAGAAATCCAGATCCAGTGACTTGCCTAAGGTCACAGTCAATAACAGACATTTGAGTCTAAATCCAGTGCTTCTACTACAATCCCATTTGGTTTACTTGCCTAGAGTCTAGCCATTCTTCCTATCTGAAGACTGCAGGGGTGAGACAGCCTTCTGCCCAGAAAAATCCAGAGCAATATTCCTCAGTTAGCAGGAGTATAAGAAGCTTTAGGGCTACAGAAGGCCATAAAACTGTGCATATCCTTTGCCTCAACTAGGTCTGTATCCCAAAGAGATCCAAGGAAAAGGAAGTGCATAAATATTTGTAGCAGCTCTTTCTGTGGTGACAAATTATTGGAAATTGAGGGGACAGCTGAACAAATTGTGGTATATGGTTATGATTGAATGCTACTGTCCTATCATAAATGACAAGCGGGATATTTTCAGAAAAACACAAATTATGTCATATATTTTAACAAAGTTAACATGTATTGAACTCCCTGCTATCTAGGGGAGGAGGTGGGGGGGAGGAGGTGGGGGGAAGAAGAGAAAAATTTGGAACAGAAGGCTTTGCAAGGGTCAATGTTGAAAAATTACCCATGCATATGTTTTGCAAATAAAAGGCTTTAATAAAAAAAGAAAAACTCAAATTACAACATGAACATCATGATACACAATGAAGTAAGCAGAAGCAAGACAACACATAAACAGTAGCAATGATATTGTACAATGATCAGCTATGAATGCCTTATCTTTTCTCAGCAATACAGTGGTCTACTTTTGAAGAACTCAGGATGAAAAATGCTAACTACCTTCAGAGAAAGAATTGAGAGAGTCTGGATGCACCCTTTTTTTTTCTTTTCCTTTGATCTGTCTTTTCTTTTACAACTTGACTTATACAGAAATATTTTTTGCATGACTGCACAGTATAACATGTCAAATTGTTTGCCTTCTCAATGAGAAGGAAAGAATGGGAAGGAAAGAATTGGGAACTCAAAATTTTAAAAAATGAATGTTATTTTTTTTACATGTAATTGTAAAAAAACAAAAAACAAAACATGAAATGAAGCAACAGCTTAGGGTTGCAGTTCCAATTGTTCAGTGAAGAAAGCCATATACATCCAGAGAGAGGGATATGAAATGTGGACTACAACATAACATTTTCATGCTCTCTATTGATGTTTGCTTGCATTGTGCTTCCTTTCTCAGATTTTTTTTTCTTGTAGATCTGACTTTTCTTGCACAGCAAGATAATTGTAAAAATATGTATACACATATTCAATTTGTCAAGTATTTTAACATAATTAACATGTAGTAGACTTCCTGTCATCTAGGGGAGGGGTGGGGACTAGGAGGGAAAAATTTGTAATGGAAAGCTTTGTAAGAGTCAATGTTGAAAAATTACCCATACATAAGTTTTGCAAAAAAAAAAAAAAGCTTTAATTAAAAAAAAAAGAATATTAAAAAAAACAGCTTAGGGTTGGCTGACATATTTGATTGAACTATATAGGGTCTTCTCCAAAGTCTTAATAAAGCTTGAAACTACATTACGACTTTTGGGAAACCCTGTATAATATGGTTACTGGTTTATTTATTTGGTGAACATACCAAAACAAAGGTTTAAACAAATACTGACCATCAAAAATAGTGTCCTTTGGAGTTTTATGTTTATTCCAATGATACTAACATTGCTCTGGATTTGAATTTCTTTGGGAATGGCCTCCATAGCTTATAGTGCCCTTTTTTGGGAATATCCTCAATGGTAAAAGATTCTTGATTTTTGAGAGCAGGTTGATTTTCTGAAATCGTTGAGGTATTCAGTGTGTTGTCTGATGAATAAGGTAGAGAAATTCAGGCCTAAGAATATATGTTGAGAAAGAAACTGGAAGAAATAGGGAATCAGAGAGAAGAGAAAGGAAAAGAGAGAGAGACAGAGAGACAGAAAAGGAGAGATGGATGGCTAGAAGAGTAGAATGAAATTTGGAAGGGATTAAAGAGCTCATCTTGCACATAGCTTCTGCTGAATATGGGCAACTAATGCACAAAATGGATCATTCTAGTTTTAGATAATCCTAATGGCAAGAAAGATCTCATATTGGACCAAAAAGGAAACTCATTTTGTTGTTCATTTACTGTTTCTGGAGGCTGTCCTTAAAAAGGAGTCCAGATATTAAATCATATTATCTGGAAGTAAAAAGGATCTTAAGAATCATTTAATCTAAATCCCTAATTTTATAGACTAGGAAACTAAAGCTCTGAAGGGTGACATGATTTGTTGGTAATAAGCAGCAGAGCTGGATTAACCCAGATCCTCTGACTCCAAGTCCAGCACCCTCTCCACTCCATCATGAAGGATATTTGAAGCAATGAGCACATTACTGGGATAAGTATCTAGTTTCTCAAGGTAGTTATTTGGAAGAAGACAATGCTCATTTGTTTATGACTAGCAGACTGATTAGAAATTGAGCACACTGCAGCATGATAAATGCAGAAATATGTTTAGAAGACTTGTACATGTTTAACATATTGGATTACTTGCTATCAAGGAGAGAGGGGAAAGGGGGGAAAGAGGGAGAAAAATTGGGACACAAGGTTTTGCAGGGGTGAATGTTGAAAATTATCTTTGCATGTATTTTGAAAAATAAAAAGCTGTTATTAAAAACAAAAAAACAAAACCAAAAAAAAAAAAAACCAACTGAGCACATATCCTCAAAGTTGTAGTTCTTAGACATTCTTTATTTCCTAGGGCTGAAAAAGTGAAATTGACCTAGACAGTATTCAAGGTTGCCTCCAGGTTCAGGTTCTTTGACCATCCTCTACCTCAAGAAATGGCTACCCAACCAGGGGCCCAAAGATAAAGGGATCCTTCTTCAGAGACTATGATAATCTCATAACTCCCTATTGTGAAGCCTATGTATCCCTTCTCAAAATAATGTTTTTAAATGCATTAAATAAAATACAGAGTACTACAAACCAAAACCAATTCTATTGGAATTCAGTTACCAAAATATAAAAATAAAACAAAACAAAACCAGTCCATAGGTCCTAGGTTAAGAATCCCTGTCCTCCAGCATTTCTTAGAATACTGAGATATTAAGCAATTTGCACAGGATTATAGGGGCAAAATGGGTTATACCACGTGGTTCCAATAGCTCTTCTGTGAGGCAGGGAATGAAACCCAATTCCCTTCTTTAAAGGCACTGGGAAAATTAATTTGTGAATCATTCTGAAGCTATAAGTACCCAGGGTAGTTACAACAGGGTATTCCCACTCTGTGAACCTAATTGCAGAGGGTGTCAGACTGGCTGTTGAATAGATTTTGGGTGATTTGTTTGCAGGACCCTTCTATTACCTACGAAGGACCTTCCAAGAATTACAGAACCAGAGTGCAGAGGGATCCAGTCATTTTGCCATTGGAGGCAGCACCTATGAGCTTTCCCATTCACTCCTACATACATGCTGGCTGGAGGGCTGGCCCCCCGAGGTCTTACCTAGTGTGACTTCATATGCGTTCTTTATGGAAGACAACAAGGGTTTGTAGGTTTTGAAGTCCTCTATGAAGAATTCAAAGATTTCTCTGTAAGGCTAGTGAAAAAAGGAGAGAAACAAACCATGGAGGGAAAGTCAAGGAAAGACCACTGTGCTGTTTCTACTTCTCTGAAATTTTCTTCCCTGAGCACTTAGTGGATATAGGAGAGCTGAGGAGATGACCTTTTCTCTTCCCTTCCATTCTCTGGGGCCATATTGGATGACTAGAGAAAGGCTAATGACTAGGATAACAAACAGAAATCCCAGACCCACCATGGCCACTGACTGTCACTGCTTTTGCCAAATACAAGCAAAGACTGGCTCACTTTAGCACTGCCGCTCTGAGAGTCTGCTGTCTAGCTGCCCACAGAGGGATGCGAGTTGGGGTTCAGAACCTTACCTTCTGATTCAGTGACTCCCTAATTCTGTCCTTATGCACCTCCTTCCTTCTCTCTGATGGGACAGGGAGCAATGCCCATGTTGTAGCCTCTGAGGTGTCTTTTCAAGCTTTCCTACACCTAAAACTCAAATTTTCTTCTGGCTTTCCCATCATTCTCAGCTGAGACTTTGGGCACAGGACTTCCCTCTCTAGTCTGAATGGGATGGTCTCTACCAGCTTTTCTTCTAACATCCTGAGTCTTTGGCTTCCTCTTGACTCCTCCCTCTTCAAGCATGGCATTTCCTTGACTTTGTAAG
Source organism: Myrmecobius fasciatus (assembly GCA_023553655.1). Lineage (NCBI taxonomy): Eukaryota > Metazoa > Chordata > Mammalia > Dasyuromorphia > Myrmecobiidae > Myrmecobius > Myrmecobius fasciatus. The sequence goes on from JAJPUD010000554.1 coordinate 376,746, forward strand.
ATGTGTGGATGATGTTAATGCCATTTATCATTTTTTTTTAAACTGCGCAGGACCAGTATTTCTCCTGTGTGTGTCTGGGATCTGTGTCCTTCCGAATCGTCCATCTTTGACCTATAAGATGCTGTTTTATCAGCGAGGGCAGATGCACACGTTGTGACTGCCATGTGAAGAGAGCCCCCATAGGTTAGTGTGGAGCTGCTTCTGGAAACCATAAGAAATGCTGACATCTCAGTAAGGACCTAGAGAAACCCAACTCTGCAATTGTAGGAGAGCTCAGAGTAACAGAGTCCAAGTTAGTCTTGAGATCACCCAGCTAGAAACTGTCAAACCGTGGCCTAAAAGGCAGCTGTCTCCTAAGTGAGACTCATTGCTGTGTGCTTGTCTCAGTGGATCTGTTGCCCCTGAAGAGACCCCTTTAAAGAGGGCACTGTTTCTCACATCTATCCCCTTATCTCCACTCATATCAACACTGTCCTGTTTATGGTCTGGCTACTTCTTGTTTAGACTATCACAACCACCTCCTAATTGGGCTTCTGATCTCCCTGCTCTCTCCATCCATTCTCTATGGAGCTGCCAAAGTGACAGACATTTCTTAAGCAGAGACCCTGCCCAGTCACTCTCCTGCTTCAAAGAGGTTTGGTCCTTGGCTCTTTTAAGATCCAAACTACTTCATTTGGCATTAAGTCCTTCCCAATCTGGCCTCAGCCTTTATGTCCCTTCATGCATTCTAGAATCTAGCCAAATGGGCCAGTTTACCCTTCCCCAAACCCAATATTTCATTTTCTACCTCTACACCTTTTTCCCAGGCTTCGGATCACATATGGAATATACTCATCTCAGGGCAGCTAGGTGGCGCAGTGGATAGAGCACCAGCCCTGAAGTCAGGAAGACCTGAGTTCAAATCTGGCCTCAGACACTTAACATTTCCTAGCTGTGTGATCCTGGGCAAGTCACTTAACCCCAATTGCCTCAGCAAAAAGAAAAAAAAAGTACACACCTCCTCTTAGATCCTTTCTTCAAAGCTCAGCTCATGTGCAGCATCCTTGGGAAGACCTCTCCTAATGCCCCTACTTAAAGCTCTTCCCCTCTTCAGTTGATCACTTACATGCTTATTTACCTTCTGTTAGAGTGGAAGCTCTATGAGGACAAGGATTGCTTTTGTTTTTGCAGTCCCTGCACCCAGCATCATACTATTGGACCGGACTTCACTGGCTAGTCTTTTGTAGGCTTTTTCCTGGGGTCAATATTTGCTTTGATCTGAGGGTTTGATTCCAAGCTAAGCCACTGCTGACCTTGGGCAGACAGGAGGCCTTGGGGGGCTGCTGCTTCTAGGCCCCAGAAGTCACACCCCTCCCACAGGGACCCCTTTTCTCCAGGCCAGACCAGAGCAGCCACACCTGGAGTTTGAGCTCCTCGGCATTATCCTTCGTCATGTCCAGAAGAAGCAACTCTTTTCTCAGGTAATCTTCCAGCTGTTCCAGGTATCGGGGCTTTGCAACAGTGAGCGCGGGCTTGTCTCTGGCCCTGCAGAAAACAGCAGCATTGTCTCCATTGTAGAGACAAATCTAGAACAGCTTCCTTTTTGGAAAGGGCCACTTCTCATCTGTGGGGCAAGTCTCTATTCTCCCAGCACCCCCAGAAGCTCAGCTCTGTTCATGTGCAGAGTATTTAGAAAGAACCATTGGGATGAGTGGTTTCTCCCCCACCCCAGGTGTCTAGTAGGGTGGAAAGTCTGGGATAACCTTGGGAAAAATCTGTTCCAGCACAGGGCCCCCTCTTTCGTATCATGGCAGCCAAACCTGCCCTTTTTTGAGAGAGTACATGTGTGTACAGATACATGTGCTCACACATGAGTACATCTATACTCAACAGAGATGCTGCACACATGTGTGTGAACATGCACAGTTAGCAGGGATGCTGTAGCTGTATGTGCACATGTGTGTACATGTACACTCAGGAGGGATGCCTCACACATGTGAACATGCACACTCAGCAGGGGTGCTGTATACGTGTGTGTGTGTGGGGACGCGGGTGCTCTGTATGTTTGCTGCCACATGCTTACCCTGTTTTGTCAGTCGTTGAGCAGGGTTTGCGGTTCTGTAAGATAGCTTGTGCACTGGCGTACGCAGGCCATGAGGAGAGACGGCCACCCACAGAAAAATGAAGCGGCTGAGAAACAGGGTGGAGAGAGAGGGCTCATCGGGTGGGCCCTCTGGGCCCAGGCTCTCTGGGTTTCCTGGCCTGGCCTGTGTCTTGTGAGGGTGTGGCTGTGGGGGACGGTTCTTCCGGGACTGTGGGCAGGGATGCGCCTGGCACAGAACACCAGGTGCTTGTTGGCCCAGGGATGGGGAGGAAGGCCGGATTCATGAGAAGTCTGCGGCCTTCAGAGCCCAGGACCTTCACTCTCATCCCGCTTGGTCCGTGGCCATGAGCACTGCCCATCAGCTCCCTGCATGAACCAGAGGGGAGCCTCCTTGCTCTGGGGTCAGGCTGTGCCGTCAGAGGCTCCCTGGAGCTTCTCCATAGCCTCCTCATAACGGAGCTGGAGGAAGGGAATGGCTCAGGGTCCAGAAGGGAGAAGCTGGCTTGGGACCCCGAGCCTGTCAGCTATCTGAGGAAGGATGCAATAGCAAACCACCACTCACCAGAGTTTTTCGGTGCTGGAAGATCTTACGTTTATGGAGAGTCTTAGCATCCGGGAAGGGACTGGGTGTTGTGCTTACTGGGGGGAAAGCAGGATGTTCCCTGAATGCAAGAAAGGACAAGAGCCGGTCACTGGGGACAAGAGACCTGGGCTTTTGCGGAGGAGAAAGACGGACCCACCAATGCTATCCACCCTTTTCCCTTCCTCCAGCCCACCACGTGTTGGGGGACATCTTGCTTTCTTGCCCTTCTCTGTCCTTTCCTGCAAACTCTTTCCTTCTTTCCATCAGCACTTCCTAGCCTGGAGGTCTGCCTTCTGCAAGTACCATGGCACAGGTACTCTGTTCACCTGTTCTGTCATTTATTTCCAAGTGTTTCAGTCTCCAAACTGAGAGAAATATGTGTGTGTGTGTGTGTGTGTGTGTGTGTGTGTGTGTGTGTTATAGGCATGGTAGGAAGATGTGTCCGTAAGGAGGAGGTGCCCTCTGGTAGGTAGAAGGGAGTGGGTCCTTCCAGCCCTTCCTGAGGCCTCAGACCATCCCTGGCTGAGCAGTGAAGGAAGGATTATGGTGGGATGAGAGGTCTGGGAGCTGGAGGAAACTTTAGAGGTGATTCTGTCATAGAAAGAGCTCAGAATCCTGGGATCTGTGTCTTGGTCCTCAGTCCCCTTCTTCCTGGCTCTATAATGGCAAGTGCTGGTCATCTCTTGGCAAACAGCCTCTCAGGGCACAATGCCTGGCACATGGGGACAGTCAGGTGGTGCAATGGTTAGAGCACCAGCACTGGAATCAAGAGGATCTGCCAAATCTGCCTCGGATCCTTACTAGCTGTGGGACCCTGGACAAATCACTTAACTCTAGGGATCAACAGAAGAGCAGGATAAGTACTGGGGCTGGATATGCTGCTGAGGGGAACAGGTGATATTTGAGAAAGGACACGGATAACACCCTGGCATTGGGAGTCTGGAAGGTCTAGGTTTATGCCATGGCTCTCTTCCTAAATAGCTGCATGACTTCGAGCAAAGTCCATAGACCTCTATCTCCTCATCTGCAAAATGGGTATGGTAATCCTTGTTCTGTCTAACTCACAGAATTTGTAAGGAAAGTGCTTTGTAAAATATAAAGCTATTTTAAAAAATGAACTGTTCAAATCAGACCTGAGACAATTAATATCTCCTGCTGTGTGAACTCTGAGATGGCAAGATCTGGGTTGAAGCCTTAATTGAGTGATCCCACATAAGTTATTTAACCTCTCAGTGCTCTAATAAAAATAGCATTCTTATAGCATTTAATGTGCACTAGGCACTTTACAAATAGCTCATTTGATCTTTCAGTCTTGGGAGGTAGGCACTATGATTATCTCTGTTTTACCATGAGGGAACTGAGACAGACAGAGATTAAGTGACTTGCCTATGCTAGATCTGAACTGGGGTCATCCAGATTTGGGGCCCCATTCTCAATCTACATATACTTTTGACATTTGATGACTTTGTGGCAAAGGGGACATAGATATTTCAATGAAAAAGCACACATAGGGAAGGATGGTAAAAGCTGTTTTGGAAAATATGGCTCGAGAGTAAGCAATGAGAGAAGCTAGAGATTTGCAGACAGCCTGAAATCTAAACCAATAAGGAACAAACATGTATGAGGTATTAAGGGAGTAGGAACTAGAATTGTAACCAAGAACCATCTACTCAACAAAACTGAATAAAATCTTTCAGGGGAAAAAATGGATATTTAATTAAACAGAGGATTTTTGTGCACTCTTGAAGTCATTTGTCATTCAAACATAAAAGACAGAAGAAAATAGTATGGAGTCATAATTGTGAATGTGAATGGGATAGTTCACCCATAAAATGGAAGCAGATAGCAGAATGGATTAGGAAAAAAGTTCTAACAATATGTTGATTATAAGCAGCACACTTCAAATAGAAAGACACACAAAGAGTTAATATAAAGGGCTGGAACAGAACCTATTATACTTCAGATGAAATTTTGAAAAAGTCAGGGGTAGTAATCATGATTTCAGACCAACCAAAAGCAAAAATATATTACTCTGTTGTCTATGGTAACTTTTAGTATATTTTTTTTTACGTTAAGTTGATCTGATAAAAATCTCATTTCTTAAATTTATGTGGAACTGAAATAAATTTATTTAAATTGATATGAACAGGCAGCTTTCAGGAGAATAGACCAAAGCTACTTACAGTGCAATGAAAAATGATCTAAATCATCATTGACTAGAGAAATGCAAATTAAAACAATTTTGAGGTACCACCTTACATCCATCAGATTGGTTAACATGATAGAAAAGGAAAATGATAAACGCTAGAGGATGATATAGGAAAATAGGGACAATAACGTATTGTTGGTAGAGTCATGAACTGCTTCAACCATTCTGAAAAACAACTTAGAACTATGTCCAAAGAACTATAAAACTGTATGCCCCTTAGCCCAGGAATACCACTACTAGCTTTGTATATCAAAGAGATTTTTAAAAAGGGAAAAGGACCTATTTGTGCAAAAATATTTATAGCAGCTCTTTTTCTGGTGGCAAAGAAGTGGATTGTAAATTGATTGTGATGGAATACTATTGTGCTATAAGGGGTGATTTCAAAAAAAACATGGGAAGATCTATATAAACTGACCAAGTGAGAAGTGAGGAGAATCAGGGGATCATTGTGCACAGTAACAGCAATGCTGCAATGATAATCAATTGTGAAAGACTTGACTACTCTGATCAATATAATGATCCATGATAATTCCAAATGACTTTATGATAAAAAAGGCTATTTATTTCCAGAAAGAAAAGTTATAAACTTGAAGTGCAAAGTGAAGTATAATTTTCTTGCTTTATTATTTTTGCCTTTTTTTTTGGTAATATGGCTAATGTGGAAACATATTTTGCATAGATTTTATGTATAAAATTAACTGATAACTGTTTATCTTTTCGATAGGAAGGTAAGGGTGGAAAGAGAATTCAAAATCCAAAATTCAAAAAGAAAGGAATATTAAAAATAATGATAACTTTAAAACAAAACAAAACAAAAAAAACAAAACTGGAACTACTCTGTGCTACTCTGACAGTCATCCTTGGGAGGCTGAGGTCATTAGTTCTGTCTAATGGGCCATGCTTTCAGGGATCAATGAGTAGCTATCCGGTAGGTGGTGCTGTTCCCCTATATTCAGCGGTCTAGCACCAGCGGCCGAAAGATGGGTAGTTACTATCTGCTGGTCAAAGCCACAGTGTGTTAATGCAATTGCATCCATCCCTCCATTTGACCACCTCGTCCGCCATGGAAGCTTTTCTTTGTTAAGGTTCATTTCAAAATAGTTTAAAGAGTAGTGTCCCATTCTGGATTTGCTTTGTCTTAGGTCAAAGGGTAGAACTGTTTCCTTATGGTTAACAGTTGGCAACTTCCTAAAGCACTCAGAATCTCATTGAAAGGGGTGAGGTACCAAGAATATGCGTCATGATAGCACTTTTCAGCATATCACACCTTTCTGGAGGGATTCAAGAAGGGGAATTCAGCCTGCACCAGTGCAAATACCTGTGGCTAGGTTTTTTTCCAATTAGAAATCACAAGGATCATGAATAACAGAAGATACCCAAGTTCAAAATAGTAGTATCAGAGCAATATCTGAACTCAGGTCATATTGAGTTCTCTCCAATTGATCTAGTATTGTACAACTTTGTACAAAGTTGTTGGTAAGTTGTCTTGCCAATTCGATAGCATTTCTATAGTGTTTACTATATACCAGGCACTTTACAAACATGACCTCATTTGATCCTCACCACAACGCTGAGATAAAACTAATATTATTATCCCCATTTTACCCTTAAGGAAAACAGAGGCAAACAGATTGATTTGTTCAAGATCACATAGTTAGTATATATCCGACACTAGATTTGATATCAGGTTTTATTACATTTTGGTATAAGGGAACATAATCAATATTTATTAACTCAACAACCATTTATTATGAACTTACTTTGCCTAAAGCATTTTGTCATTTATTCAGTCTATGAAAACAATGGTGAGAACCCTTCATGAATAAGCTCTCACATAAGTCTTCATTTTTATCCTCAACTTTTACCTTTTAAGACCTCTTCATTCATCAACTACAAAAATATACTACTTCTTTTGCTAATAGCTGCTATGAAGGACAACTTCTTAAGTTTTAGTTTGTAAATGAGGAACAGTGACTTGACAAGATTATACAGGTACTGGGCTAGGAAGTGAATATAGGGTCTTTGACTGCAGATACCTTATGTTTTACCTGAGGCTGTCTTAATTCATTGAATGTAGGTTCCATGGACATCTGAACTATCTCTGCATCTTTATTGTCCTTTGGGGCCCTAGAGTTCAGGAACCATATCAGTTTAATTGATTTTGGGCAGTTCATTGACTTCCAAAAAGGGATCATTACATTTTAGAACTGAGAAGGTCCTTTGAGATCATCCATCTACTCCAGTCTCCTAATTTTATGGATGAGAAAGCTGAAACTCAGAGAAAGGAAGTGATTTGTCCAAGAACACACAGATGTATGGCAATGGTGCGGAGAATGGAACTGAGAAGAAAGTGTGATAAAATGTGAGAAGTGGTGGAAAGGACAGGAGATTTAAGGTCGGAAAATCTTGTTCTGTTACTTCTCACCTGTATGATTTTGTGAAAGACTCAACCATTGTGGGTCAGTTTCTTAACCATTTTGGGTCTTAATTTATTCCTTTGTGAAATGGAGAATTTTGACTGTACTGAAACCTAAGGATCTCTCCGGTTCTAAATCCGGTGATCCTTAAGTGTTATACAAGCATGAGTGGTTTTTAAAAATTATTATTGGTGAATCTCTTCTACCTATTAGGATTGTATTTGCATTTAATCTATGTGATCTGAAGCAAATCATCTTTTTTTAAGTCCCAATTTCCTTCTCTGTTTTTAAGTTGAGAGGTCTATTATTGGCTCTGTCACCTGTATTAATTTGGAGCAAATCACATCCATACTCTGGGGCTCAGTTTTCTACTGGAAAAAATGAGGGGTTTGACTAATTCTCCAAGGTTTCTTCCAGCTTTAAATCTTACTAGAGACACAAGATAGTACATTGGAGAGGGCTGGAGCAACCCAATGTACTAGCCTTTCTGCTCTCTCAGGTAAAATCATTTCAACTCCCCAAATCTCAATTTTATTATCTTGAAATATGAGGAAGGATAATACTGGTAGAGATTATAAATACTATTCAGGGTTGTTGAGAGAAAGCCCTTTGTAAACCTTAAGATGCCATGGAAATGGGAGTTATTCCATGACTCCCAATTGATGGGAGTGGTCACTAGGTGTCAGTAGTAGATAGGGTGTCCATTTGGAGTCAGGCAAACCTAAGTTCAAATCTCCACGTCAGCCACTTTCTGCCTGTATGATCTTGGTCAAGTCCCTTAACCTGGCTCAGCTTCAAGTCTAGTCATTAAGCATTTTTTAAGTGCCTATTCTGGGTCATGCACTATGCTAACTGGGGGCTCAAAGAAAGGCAAAACTGGTGTCTGCTTTCAAGGAGGCAACTAGGTGGTCCAGTGGAGAGCGAGATGGATCTCAAGTCAAGAAGATCTGAGTACAAATCTGTCCTCATATACTGTGTGAACTTGCTCAAGTTATTTAAATCCCCTCAACTGTAAAACGGGGATTATAACAGCTCCTAGCATATAGTAGGTGTTATAGAAATGGTAACTATTATTATTTTTTATTTTGTTCACATCTTTGCTTTATCTTTATTTTGAATTTATTTATTTTATATATAACTATTTATATATTTATATATAAATATATTTTATTTCTATATTTTTATATTCATATAAATATATAATATATATAAATATTTGTATATAAATATTTATTTTGTAGCATCCACTTAAAAAAACCTGAGTTCCAAATTCCTTCTCTTTCTCTAGCCTCTCCCCCACCCATTGAGAAGGCAAGCAACATATCAATTATACATATGCAATAATGCAAAACTGATTTCCATGTTAGTCGTGTTGCAAAAGAAAGCAAGAAAAATAAAAAGGATGAAAAATAAAGTGCTTCAATCTGCATCTTTCTGATCAGGCCTTTTTCTGGAAGTGAATAAATGCTATTATTAAGAAACTCACAATCTAATGGAGGAGACAATGTGCTGACAACTTTGCACATAGATTGGAGATAGTCTTAGAGGTAAGGCACTAGAAATAAGGAAGTCCCTGAAAGGCTTTTTACAGAAGATAGGACTCTGAAATGGGAAGGAAGCCAGGTGGTAGAGATGTGAAGGGAAGAGCCCCAGGCATGGAAGACATCCAGGGAAAATGCCACGAGTGGGAAGAGTAGTGAGGAGCACAATGGAAGCAGACAGCAGAATTCGAGGATGGGGGAGAAGAGGGAGGGATGGTGTAATTACACTTTCAAGGTAAACTAGGATATAAAGGGCCTTAAAAGCCAAACACAAAATTTTATAGTTGTTCGGGATTTATGTTATCATTTATTGAGGTTTTTGAGTAGGGGATGCCTCAGTTTCCTCATCTATAAAATGGGAATAAATACTAGCATCTATCTCACAAGGGTTCGAGGACCAAATCATCACCTTGGAAACCTTAAAGCACTATGTCAATGCTAGTTGTTATTTATGATTTTTATCCTAATAGGCTTGGGCACTCTCACAGCGAGTGCCAGTCTCTTGCAAGGCAGAGTACAAGCTTTGCTAGCCTGTAGCCGATCCCAGCTTTTTTTGGGGGGTGGGGGTGGGTCACCCAGCCGAGACTGGAGCTATCTCAGGGGAAAGTGAGAAGAGAACAAGCTTCTGCCCAAGCCATACCTTACTGTTGCTTGGGAGAAGGTAGTATCGCCTCTTGGCCGAGTGAGAGCCATAGCTCGGAGGCCCGTCCCTCTCCTAGGGCGCCAACCGTTCGCCCTCAGCCCGCAGCCCACAGTTCCGGGAGCTTTAGCAGGTATTTGTTTACAATCCGTTGCTGTGGAAACACTGCCTCGAGAAGACCCCCGAGGATTGGGGTGACCGAGATACTGCCTGAGTCGTTCAGGGACCCTGTCCCCGACTAGGGGCAGCTCTGGCTCCTTGTATCAGTGGTTTTGGTAGTAGAGACAAATGTAATCGCCTGGAACTCACGTCCACTTGGGGGAAATTTCCCTAAAACACTCACACAGATGATAGATAGTAATTAGAAGCAAACAAATTAACACGCTTCAAGGCAACAGAATGACTATGGCTGTTGGGGGTGTGGCGAAGGCTGAAGCCGCTTTTCTATTGGGAATTGTAGTTTTTATCCTCCGAAAGTCTCTACTTGATAGGGTTTCAACTAAAGAGATAAGGACTATTTTCCCCAGAAAGCCGTGCGCGTCCGCCCTACCGAGCGAATTCGGACCGCCCCTGAAACCGCGGGCACTGTGGAACATGTAGTCATTCCGATGAGAAGACACGCATGTAAACACGGAAATTGAACTCAGTTTCCCTACAGCCCCCGCGGGCACGCAGCTTATTGGCTGGGCGCGGCGGATCTGGTGCTTGTCTCCCCCCGCCTCTCTGTGACACAATAGCGGCTCCCTCCAAGATGGCGGCAGCGGCGGCGGATCCGGGAGCAGGGAGCCCCCCAGCTGGCGAGTCTTGTGGCGGGGGCGGCAGCGGCGCTGGCGGGCTCCCTTCTCCCGGGGAGCAGGAGCTGACCCGGCGCCTGCAGCGCCTATACCCGGCTGTCAACCAGCACGAGACGCCGCTGCCCCGCTCCTGGAGCCCCAAGGACAAGTACAACTACATCGGCCTCTCCCAGAGCAACCTCCGAGTCCACTACAAAGGTGCCGGGGTTGGGGCCGTGGGGGACACGGGGGTCGCGGGGAGCCACGGGGAGCCACGGGGCCGGGCCCCCCTTGGACAGGGCTCATGGGATCTAGAGACAGCTTAGAGAACCGCCTAGCGCACCGTCCCCTCCACCATCCCCCCATTTCACAGGTGAGGAAACTGAGGCTCAGAGAGAGAAAGGGACTGTCCCAAGGTCACACAGCTCCGTGGTTCCCGAGCTGGGATTCGAACCCGGGCCTTCTGATTGCCCAATCCGGGACTTTTTCTAGTGTACCTCACAGCGTAGTTTCCTCCCTGATGTCCAAACTTGCCGCGGATATTTGAGGAGGGGATTTGGGGGTGGAGGAAGGTCCACCTACAGTCCCCACCCTCCTCTCCCAATTCCTGTCCTTCCCTTTCAGGGCTTTCCATGAACCACGGAGATGGCTCTGTGTGTGTGTGTGTGTGTGTGTGTGTGTGTGTCCCTTAACCCTTACCTTGTTTCTCACCCTAGAACATACATGTTTAAGGTTACGGTGAGAAATCAAATATTCCTTTCCTTTTTGGGGGGTGGGAGAGAAGGGAATTGAGATCCAAGGGGTCCAAGTGACTCCTGCTAAAACTGGAATCTGCTTTTTCCACCCTTTTTGTTTCACTCCAGAAACCAGAAACTTCTGGTTTCTCTGAATTCATTCTGATTCAGTTTAGGGTCCCCCCACTCCACCTTTTTTCCTAGGGAAGGTTGTCCTGATGTCTTACTGAAATCTCCAGGAGTCACAGCAGGTGTCCCTAGCTCCTGCTGGCACCTTACATAATGCACTGGGCCCTGGAGGTGCCCTGCAACACAGGGTTCTTAGCTTTCTGTGCTTCAGAGTCTTCCAAACCATTTGCCATTTTCTAGTTTTCCTAACGTTAACCTATTGGTGGTGACCTCCCCAATTATAAGTCCTTCTGGTAGACCTTTTCAGGAAGCCCCTCACTTCTGTTTTTAAATGGAAACATTGAAGTAAATAGAACAGGATATCATTTCTCTCCTACCCCCATGTCCTGAGTGCCACAAAGGTGGCTGGCACAATTTCCTGAGAGGCCCGACAAGCATCACCTCCTTATCTTTAGAAGTCACATACACACAACCTTTTATTAGGGAACATTGTTACCTAGTTTTCATCTGTATTGCTGCCAGAGTTTCTCGGTCAGTGTTGTTTCTGTCTCTTTCCAAGCCCTGGAAGAGGTGAGACAAAGTAAAACCTGCAGCAGCAGCATAATTCTGTAGGTCATTTACATAGTTACAGTGCAGGACCATACTTTTAACTGGTTGAATTGCCATTGAATTCCTCCTTTTGCTTGGTGAGAATTATTTTTGAGGAGTCCTTATTTGGGCTCCACTGCAATAATCACTGAACAGTAAAAGAGGGAGACTGCTAATACATTTTCTTTTCCTGAAGCTTCTCCATCCCTTTCTTCCAGGTCATGGCAAAAATCACAAAGATGCTGCATCAGTTCGTGCGACTCATCCCATACCAGCTGCCTGTGGCATTTATTACTTTGAAGTGAAAATTGTCAGTAAAGGTAGAGATGGGTAAGTGAACTCTCACACTGTGTCCCTCTCACTACCCTGTGTCCTTAAAGACGAGTTTTTCCTTGTCAGTCAGGGTTGGAGGTCACCCAGTTGATCTTTGTGATCCTACTCAAAGGAGCCAACAGGTGGAAAAGTGGAAGAGGAGGCCCTTTTGAGATCTCGGCCTAGTTGATGTTGGGTTTCCATTTAGCACCCAGCTGAAAGAGAGGCCTTGGCTAGACGTGATGTAAGAAGCATGTAACCCCGAGGGGATTGTCGGCTGCTCATTCTTTTGGCTGGGTAGGTTACAAAACTGTCTCACCTCCATGTATTGGGCTTTCCCACCTTTCACATTAGAAATGTACCAAGTCACTTTTCCACCCTCATAACCCCTGCCATTAGAGCTCTGACACATTTCAGTCTATTTCTTATAGTTTAGAATCACTTGCCGGGCAGGGAGAAAATATGGATTTTGGTAGCATTCATAAAGGTAGCAAGAGAAGACTTAGATTTAGGAATGACAAAGTAACCCTTTGAGTACTTGGAGAGGGAGGGATGACTTGTTTTTTTGTGGTGCCAGAGGGTAGATCCTGGAACAGTGGGTGGAGGTGCTGGAGGGACATACTTTTGGTTCAGTGTAACTTAAAACTCCCATTGAGCTGATGAGGAGGTGGTGAGCTCCTCACAAGTAGCGATTGGATGACCAGTTGTCAGACATGTCATTCAAGGGATTTCTACTCATCTCTGGTTGACTTCTGAGGTGCCATCCAACCATGACTGTGCATCTCTGACTTGTGGTCTCTAGGGACACAGTGATTACAAGTGTTGGCCTTGCTGCATCTAGAGGTGTTTTTAAGTGGAGAGACTTAAATACCCATCTGACTAGCTTTAGAGGGCCCTAATTAAAGTGAGCTGGACTGAGGCACACTAATTTAGTGTATATTTACTAAATACACAGGAACTATCAAAGTAGTTTCTGGGGAGAAATTTTTTTCTTTTATGTCTTCCCTGCCCCAACCCCATCTGCACCAGCTATCTTTCTCTAATGGTTGGAGATGAAGCAGGTGTTAAGGTTGTGAGAGAACAGGAAAACAAATGCATTGGGAATCCTTTTCCAGTCAACCTTAGGTCTGGGGGAGATGGGCCATCCTTTGCACAGTCTGGGCTTTCACGCCAGCTGTTCTCTGAACACTTGGGGTCACTTCTCCCACGATGAAGCCCTCTTAGGGCCTGCCTTCTTATCCATCTGCCAGAGGAAGAGTGGGTCGGCGGGGTCAGAGACTGGCCTGCCTTTGTCCTCAGTAAGCTTCAGTGAGCCCAGGTAGAGCCAGGCTGCTGCTTGTTCTGGAGTCCCAGATTACAAGTGAGTTGAAGCATCGTGTAGCTCAGGAATCGGCACTGGGGTCAGATCCCAGTGCCAGCACTTGTTACTGTATGACCTTGGGCAGGTGACCTCTTTCTGAGCCTCAGTTTCCTCATCTGTAAAGTGGTGATGATAATACTTGTCAGACTCACCTCACAGGGTAGCTGTGAAGGGAAAAACTTGGTTAATTTTAAAAGACCAAAGAAATAGGAGCTATTATTACTCAAGAGTCAAGATTGAGAAAAAAGCTCTGATGATTTGCACATGAAGTCACTTATGGGGGCTTTCAGTCTTCAGAAAGTCAGGCATATTTTTTCAGTTTCAAGTCTCAGGCTGTTTACGTGTGTGTGCAGTAGTGGAGAGGATGACTATGGTGGTGAGTTTGTCTCTCACATAGCCCAAGGAGTATGTCTTTGACAAAGGACCCAGATGAGTCAGACCTAGATTGAGACTCAGCTGAAGCTCCCCAGGGGCCACGGCCTCATCAACAGCTCAGGTTGGCTACTCTGAAGGGGAGGATGGTGCTGGTGGGTGAACCCTGGCACATGGCAGGCCCTTCCCCTGTCCCTGCTATGGGGGCAGATGTCAGTTGGAGCACTTGGGCCAGTCTGGCTCCATTCAGGACTGAGGCAGTCATCAAGAAGGAATGTTCTGGAGTTGTCATGTTCACCATCCTGTTTGGACCTGGGACCCACCCACAGTGTTTCTTTCTCCTTCATTTTGCATTGTGCTTTACAGTTTGCCAAGTGCTTATACATTCATTATCTCATTTGATCTAAGACCACCTCAATGAAATAGATGGGGCTAGTGGCGTTACTCACATTCTGCAGATGAGACAACTGAGGCATGGGTAGATTTAGCAATTTGCTGAAAGTCACCCAGTGAGTCTGTATGGGAGTCCCATGTCTACTCCTAGGTAAGATTCTGCTGTCTTGTAGCCAAGTTATTGGCTCATCATTTTCCCTCAAGCATATTTAGAGATGCCTAGAAGTATGTCAAAAACTCTTTAAGCCAGCTGATAACACAGTTATCACACATTGTACCTCCTACAATTTTTCTCATCAAGAATTGGGTGGGAAGGAGGGTGACTAGGTTGTTGTTGGTTTTATGTTTTGTTTTGTTTCTTGATGTACCAAGTATTTTTATGCTTTTTTTGGTAAACTTGAGCTAGAGAAATTAGTTGAAAAATGCAGATATTTAGGGGATGGGGTTTTCCTGTCAGTGCTGTGTTGGAGCTGGACATTGGTCTTAAATTCTAGTTCCACTGAAATGGTAACTTCTGACTTGCAAATTTGAGAATTGTCATTTTGCACAGTGCTCTTATAAATAGATCGTTCAAAAAGGGATTTCTGTTTTTCAGTGTTGGGATTACAGAAGATTGTGGTCAATACCACAGTGCTCAGATTTGTTTCTGAATTCTTGGTGTCAGTGGGCAAGTTCTGAATTAACTGAATTTTGGGGTTTGTGACTAAGTAATCGTTAGTCTGTTTCTTAGGTAATAGATAATGTGTAGTAAATTCAAAGCCTTAATTGGAAACCTGAGTATACAATTTAGAGAATTATGATGGTGATGGCTTCTAGTATCTTTGTCCTCATTACCAGGAGATGATATTTCATGGGAGTCCAAGCTGACCAGATTGTGTGTTTGGAAGAAAGACCATCTGACAAGAAAACGTCAGACTTCTTTTAGTGGTGTCAAGAGAAAGAAGGCAGAGTGCTTTTGATTGATGTTCAGGTTCATCTTGTTAGAAAGCCCCAGAGGCACCAAAATGGAGTTTCCTCTGAGATGAGCTGTGTCCTGGGGATGGCAGCATGCAACCCTGCCGGAGTCCGGGGTTCTCTGTGATGACACACTGAGGGTGGGGCTGGCAAACAGATACTATAATATTACTCTCAAAATAGATTGTAACCTCATCCAGGCTATGGCCTCCTGATGCATCATGTGCAGCCATACCTAAGCATGTGGCACTGGAGTGAGCCCTCTCTGAGGACCTTCTCCCATGCTTGGGCTTGGAACTCTTCTCTTGTCGTTTCAGTCTATGAGTTCCTGGTATGGAACTTCTGAATGCTGCTTGCTTTCTCTGCTGATGCTGACTCTGTGCACTTTGTCTAGAAAACAGTGACTTACTTTTACCCAGGCAGAGAGCATTGTCAGAGGGGCTGTGTAAGCAGGAAAAGCAGTTAACTTTGTTTGGATAGTATAAAGTCTTTGAGGAAAGAAGGGGAGCCTATTCTGCTGGTTTGCTTTCTCTAGGCCTCTTGAGTTGTGCCCAAAAGCCTAGTATAATGAGATTCTAGTTCCTCAGTTAATATAAAGTGTTAGAGTATTTGAGTAGCTGAAGTCTGGCTAGAGAATGTAGTAAGGGAGACCCTCTCAGAGATAAACATATTGTAAATTGCTTTAGTTCTCAGGTATTGTTTTGTCTGAACATTTTAGGTCTAGTCATGATGTTGTCTTGCCTCAAACAACCAAGAGTCTCTCACGTGGCAGAAGAAAGTGAATTTAAAATTTCTAATTGTACTTAGAGATCATCTTGGTGTGAATCAAGACTTCATAAACACAAACTTGGTTAGGTATTAAATAGTGATGCTTAAAGACCTTTCTTTGTAGATCTCTAACATCTTCAACTTAGTATAGTTGCTGGGATGATTTAAGTTTTTTCATGCTTCTTCCTGTCCTAGGTTTACTCTTCAGTACTGTTTATGAGATTGTCTAACTTGCAAACAAATGGAAGGATTGAGTCCTACTCACTCCTGAATAATGATCTCTGATCCTTGGGGCCAATCCTGGGATCTCCGGCACTCTTAGTGGCTGTCCCTTGGCCTGACTTTTGGACTCTGAAGGGTGACTTTTTTAGGGAAGTTGTTTTGGGCACGTTGGCAGTAATGGAATTTGGGGCATCTTGAAATAGCCCTTTCTGCTGCTTTTACAAATTCATAGTCTGTTTTGGGGGCTTAGAGCAAGGGAGGCTGGTGAGGTTCAGAATGATGTTTGGCCTCTCTTCTGGTATTACTTTGTGTGGGAGCCCTTCTTCCTCCCCCCCCCCCCCCCAGTCCTTCTTATGCTCCTTCTCCAGTATTGCTGAGTGGTGGTGGTGCAAACATCGAGTTCAGCTTTTCTGTGCCTTTTAAACCTTCACAACACAAACCAGGTACCTCCCTCCTGGCTACAGAATTCTAGGGACTCAGGTAGTATTTTCTTTAATTGAAAGCTTCCCTGGACTTCAGACTTACCGTGGGAAGATTTGCCAAAGATTTTGCCAGAGGTTGCTGCCCCTGTTTTCATTCTCCAGTGGCCTTTCCAATTTTTTGAAATGACCATTTCTTCCCAAGGCAGTGCTGTGTGTTATAGAGTAATGAGAGAAGTCTTGACAGTTATAAAGTAGATAGATGTTCAGGCATGCCCTGGAAAAGGCAGGAGGTCACAGCCTCAGCTTAAGGCAGGTTCGGCTCCTTTGCAGAGTCTCCATGTGCCAGGAACAGTTGCACTACCACCACCACCATCCTGAAGCCATTCGGGAGGAGATCCAGGGCCCTGAGGTCGGAGTATGGATACCTTGAAAAGGGTAAGGAATTGTTGTTGGGGGAGGTTTAAGGAAATAAGAAAATGTAAGACTGGGTAACACTTCCAATTGGGAAGTGCTATCTCCAGGCCTTTTCTGAAAATCAATTTAAAGTATTGGTAAAATCCCACTGTAGTAGCTTAAGGGGGCTATCCATGTTGTTTTGATATAATGGAATTTAATTATCATAGATATGTTGCTAAAAATCACATCCTTGCTCTATAGAACTTACATGCATAAGAGCTCAGAGAAAATTTTGTGTGCGTGTGTTTTGTGTGTCTTTGTGCATCTGTGTGTGTGTGTGTGTGTAAATACATACATATATACGTGTGCCTGCTTTTCCTTTCTCATTCTCCCTTTCTTTCCTTTTCCTTCTCTTCTTACAGTCTCCTTTTTCTCATCCACTGCCCTCTTCCCTTTCTGCTGTCCCCACTTTTCCTTTTTTTTTCCTCCCAACTCTTGTATAATTTTTATAGTGTTGGGCTGGATAATTGGAAAATTGTTTTGTTTAGCTATTCAGATGGGAGGAGTGAGAAGAGTTAATTTTGATTCAGCAAACATTTATTAAATGCCTTCACTGCACAAGATCCTATATATGCACCATTGGACATGAAGAAACTACAATTACTGCCTTCAAGGCATGATTTAATAGGGGAATTTTACATGTATGTAGATAAGTATAGTATAAGGTATAGTGTGACTGGAACCAAAAGAAATATCTAGACAAAATATTCTAGGAATATTTTGAAAGAAAGAGAATGCTTTTCATTGGAGGGATTGGAGAAGGCTTTGTGGGGGAAGTGGAACCTGAGCTGAGTTTTAAAGAGGATTTTGATGGGTAGGGATGTACAAATAAACAGACAATGGAGATAACATCCTGGAAATGAACACTGAGCTCTAGGAACCCAGAATGTGAGGGGCACAAATGAAATAAAGGTGGCAAGATAGAGTGGAGACAGTTTGTCCATCCTAGGCCAAGGAATTTTAATTTCACTCTAAAGGCAATACAGGCCACTAAAGGATTTTGAGTGATTAAGCTTTTTTTGAATATAGGAAGATTTTTGAAGTGAAAGGCTAATTAATTTGCATCTTGTTGGGACAGGAGCTCAGTTCTCTTCTCTTTTGGACAATATAAGCACTATTATGAAGAAGAGAATGACTGTTAAGGCACCTGTATACATGAGATAGAGTATCTGCTGTATGGAATTTGTTGTAACCTGATCAAAAAAAGCCATGCTTTCTGTAATTTTCTGTTAGCGTTTGGGAATATATTTATAGATTATGACTTTGTTACAATATTCATTGGAAATGGGAGTTTTCGTTCCTGTCATAGGATTCTGGTGCTAGGGGGACAGTGGAATGGTGTGATCCCTATTAATTATGTTTGAAGGTTAGTTATGAATTGCCCTATCCCCTTTTTTTTAAGCATCTTTTAGTCTCAGAGGCCACTGCTGGGTTCTGTTTGGTGGTGAACCTTTGCAGCATGAGGCATTTTATTCCTGGGTATTTCGGGTTGGGTGGATGGGTAAAGTAGGAAAATAGATAAATCAATTTGACTCCACTTTGGTACTGTTGTAGTCTTTAATAAGGTTCGCTGGGTTATGAGCAAAATTCCCTGGCTCAAATTATTGACTTGATTCACAATTCAAAGTCAAGGTTCTGCTTTTCCTGAAATGTTTCCATTCTTGGTCCCAGAGACTTTCCAGGCTTTTCTCTTTTTGCCTCTTTTTTCCTTCATTACCCCTGGTTGGGAGGGGTGGCCAGACTAATAGAGTCAAAAGAGCATTAGAATTAGGGGAACATCAGTGGACTTTTAGTCAAAACTCCTGATTTGTCAGATGAGCAAACTGGGCTCTAGAGAAGAGGTACTTCTGATAGCTCTTGATGATGGTAGTAAGCCCAAGAAATAAAACTTGTTTTGTACCCAACTCCCAAGACCAGGATTTGATTAGAGTTAGCCACTGATGAAGTTCTCTTTTAGGGCCTGGACATCAGACTTCTCTTGTATGTGGAAGGATTCAATGAAGTCATTTATTAAAGAAAATCATTAGAAGGAACAGGTCTAGGCCTTGTGTTCAATTGTGTACAATTGCTTTATTCATGGGTTAGAGATTTTATTAATATTCAGTGGGTTTGGTTCAGATAACAAATGGGAACTAGCTATCTTGTTTGTTGTGGTATGGTGCAGATCACTCAAGCTGCTCAGTACCAATTGAATAATACTGTGACACAGAACTATGTTTTTTATCCATTTGATTATCACTAGTATTCTTTGGATGCTTAGTACAATTAGTACAGTGCCACTGTACTAATTGAGGTGCTTATGTAGATAGGAAGTTTGTCTCTTCAGTTGCCCTCCAGTGGTAAAGGGATTGATGGCTTTCCCTGTGTTTTCTACCCTTTATTAAAGGTGCATTGGCTGCTTTGGTAAGTTAGCCTGTCATTGATGTAGCCATCACCTTCTTGGTACCCAGGAGATTGTGATATGTGTTAGAATAGCCACTGATAAGCACAATATGGCACGTGTACTTGCTTTGGTACTCTGGGCAGGCAATTGAACTTCTTTGGGTCTCTGTTTCTTCATCTGTAAAATGGGAATAAAATTGCACTACTTCATAGTGTTGTGGAAAAGGACTAAGTGAGCTAATAACATGTAAAGTTCTTTGCAGCCTTAAAATTCCATAAAAAGTTAGTCATCATCACCATTCTCAGCTGTACTGATTGTACTCTGGTAGATGGAGCATTGGGCATGGAGACAGAAGATCTAGTTTCAAACCCCTTTTCTGCCTTTTGTTATCTACATGAACTTTCCTTCTCTGAGGCTGATTTCTCATCTGTGAACTGGCAATTTCCAGGTCGATGTTAAGACCTATAAATTTAGGATTTTGAGTGTGTTTACAATCCCCACCTTCAATGGCTATTTTGTTATAACTTGTTGTGTCTGTAGGTAGATGTGTGTGCTTTGTGGAATCTACATTAGCTTTTTGGGACCCCGATTACCCTTTCCATAGTGCCAGGGCTCTGGCATTGTTGTGCTTGTGTTCTGGCTTTTTTTTGTCATCTTCTAAAGAGCATTTCTTGGATTAGTCCTCAATGCTCCCTCCTAGGTTCCATTTTCACCAATGGCATGGTGTTCCTGTTTATCAGACACCACTTAGAAACCCTTGTAGCTCTCAGGTCCAGGATAAGCCCATCTCTCTGGCAGTTGCACAAACACAGGAGGGGTGCATGGTGCCTCTCTCCTCAGCTCAGGCTGCCAGCCAAGGGCTTCCACAATCAGTTTCACTTTGGGGGTATTTTTTAAGCTTTTATGGGGGAAAGTTTTGCTAAGGAAAGGGCTTAGTAGGAGGAGTTTTAAGCACATTCATGACTTCACTGTAACCAAGGGTCTTTCTTCATTCTCATTCTTCATTCACTACTAAACTTGTCTGGGCAGATCATTTTTTGTCTTGTGACCAAACTAAAGAAAGAAATGAATCATGATTGTTTCCAGTACATTCACCAAGGCTGTGGCAAGAGGGATTCTTTCCTTGAGTTCTGAAGAAGTTGTGACACATTTGTGGAATACTAGACTCTTGAGAAAAGTTCCTCTGCCAAGAATAAAAATCCCAAGATAGAAACTTGGTAGACCTTGAGCTCTGTCTCCTTATACAGTGTGTCCTCAGTCCCCAGCAGCTGGAGGGTCTGGTGACTTTGCAGAGTGGCCACTTGGTCTCTCCAGGAGCAGCTTCAATCATTCTGGGGTGGTCCTGGCTGAGCGTTCGGACATACATTGAATCCCTTGTATGGTAGCATTTGGGAAATAAATTTGTTACAAAGGAAAAAACTGTTCAAACAATCCTTAGCCAACAAGCATTTAATATGTCAGATTGTCCCAAAGATTGTAGGCTTTTGAACTGCTAAATGTTTTTATTTTTAATCAACAGCCAAAGAAACCCTCTGGTAGACTGTTTATTCTGATTCAAGAACTTCTCTTCCCCCCCCCAACTTTTTCTTTTTTGTGTATTTACTTGTATTGCCATAGCTTGAATTAAACTGTGAAGCAGGAAAGATGACAGCAGTCACTCAATTTCTGAAAATTCTAAATTTATTTAGAAGATTCGATGACACCATTACTGAGTGATTAGAGAGAATTTTTAAAATCTATATTTTTATTGTTATCCCTGGTTTTCATATCACCTTTATTTCCAAATATGTCCTTCCTTCTTCATCTTTGTTGTAAGAAAGATTAAAAAAAGGTTAAAAAAGAGAAAGCAAAACAGTTCAGCAAAATTAACCCACACTTTACCTGATGACCTATATGACAGTATGTTCTGGTTCTTGGTGCTGAGAAGAGGGTGAGGTGGGGTGGTTTTTCAGCTCTTCTGGGTCTAGCTTGATCATGATAATTACACAGGTGGTGGTTTTTCCCTCTCTGTACATACAGTTCTGGTCATTGTGCATATTGGTTTCTTTTTTTTTTCCTTTTTTTTTTAATTAAAGCTTTTTATTTGCATAACATATGTATAGGTTTGGTTTCTTTTTTATTTTACTCTGTATCCATTTATACATACCTCCTTGTGCTTCTCTGAATTCTTCTAGTTCATCCTTTGTGGTGACTCATTAATATTCCATTAAATTGACATGCCTCAAACTTGGAGAGTGAATTTTCTTTAACCTTTTCCTTCTTAAAGAAGTATTTTGATTTAGTGATGGATATTGTAGCTCTTGCAGTTTTGAGATTAAATTGGAAGTGAAAAGCTTTAGCTTTAGCTTTAGCTTTGTGGTATAAACATGAAACTTTTTGTTATTCTAATTTGAGGTTTTCTGTAACACAAATCAAAAAACACAAAAACATTTACTCATTTTCTTGGCTTTTCAATGTAGGGTTTGGATTGATCTTGATGGCCATTTGACCCATTCTCTTCACAGTGATTTTGATTCTTAGACAAAAATTTTGTTCTTTTATTTAAAATTTTTCTTGCTGTTCTGTAATTGACAAACATGATAAAACATCAGTATTTCTCTGTTTACAAGAGTAGAAAAAAAGGAAGAATGTATATAAAACGATGACGATGACATAAAATACACTTTAAAAAAAAGAGGAATATAATAAATTCAGCATGTTAGTGTTAAAGCTGCCCTGCTTGTCTGTCTTGGAAATAACTTGAGCAGTCTCCATGTAGAAATGTTTGTTGTTCAATGGGAGCACTTCCAGCTTTTTGACATTGTATCCAGAACTTCCTGACTATTCCACAGCACATGTTTTGTCTTCTTATTGCTTCCATAACCAATACTGGCTATGGATTTTTTTTTTTTTTTTTGCTAGAGTTAAATTGTCTTCGTCAATTATGTGTGATTCCCCTAACTAGATTATAAAACCTCAATGAGGGCAGAAACTGTGTCTTATATCTTCTCTACAGCAGCAAGAACCAAATCCCTAAGTGAGGTACTATACTCTCTCATTCCCAGCTCTCTAGGAGCTCAGACTACACTGATGAAAAAGTTTTTGCCCTTTGTTATATTAGTGCCTCTTGGTTCATGCCAGTTTTGCTTGATCTTGGCATATGCTCTTGACCAGTACAGTATGAACCTCTGAGTTCTCCTCTTGTTAACTATTTAGATGTCCTGAGGACAGGTATGCTGAAAGCTTCCTCCATGGATCATCCCCCTAGCACTTCTTTTTTTTTCTTTTTTTTCCTGAGGAAATTGGGGTTAACTGACTTGCCCAGGGTCACACAGCTAGGGAATGTTAAGTGTCTGAGACCAGATTTGAACTCAGGTCCTCCTGACTTCAGGGCTGATGCTCTATCCACTACGCCACCTAGCTGTCCCCTAGCTTCCCCTAGCACTTATTCTTGATTGTCATTGGATCATAGTTTTTAGAACTAAATGAACCTTAGGGATTGTGTAGTCCAGTGATGTTCAGATCCCTGTCCAAGCACGGTGACTTAGAAAACCACAAGTTAACATAATCAAGAATGTGTGAGTATTTTTGTTTATTTTGTGAAACATTTCCCAATTATATTTTTATCTGGTTTGGGCTATGTCAGCTGCCTTTAGGGTTCTTATTGGATGTCTTTCTAACTTGAGATTGGACAGTTGATCTTGCTTAAAACAGTGCAGGAAGTAAGTAGGACTCAAAACTAGGGTTTCTACCCCTAGTGCAGTGCATGTTTCCTCCCAAAGGTCTTTCACTTTCATCTTACCTTTTTTTTTTCCCCTTGACTTCCTGTGTACAGTATTTACTTATCCATGTGCCTGCTCAATTTAAGCTGGTCCTGTAACTTCAGATTCATTGGTGTCTCACTAGGGTTATGATTTTATTGAGTTTTTCTATTTCCTTAATTTTTTCATCAGTGTAGTCTTTGTGAGTTCCTAGAGAGCTGGGAATGAGAGAGTATAGTACCTCACTTAGGGATTTGGTTCTTGCTGTTGTAAAGAAGATATGACAGTTTCTGCCCTCATTGAGGTTTTATAATCTAGTTAAGGGAATCATGCATAAATCTAGAAGAAAATTTAACTCTAGCATGCATACTAGGTGCCTTTTTGGAAAAATCATTACAAGATTGCATGGACTGCTTGAGTAACAATCATGGCACCTGGTTGATGGAAAAATGAAATGATGATTTTGTTTAGACAAAGCTTTTAACCTGTTAGCACCTCAAGAAAGTAGCATCTGCTGACCTGATCATCTCAGTCAGTGACATCACCTTACGAGGATATGGTGTTTGCTATTCTTCAGAACCGACCTGTGGAGACTGTTGCAGAGCTGGAAAGGATTAAATTGTCCAAGTTGGTTGGGACCTTGGAAATCCTCAGGTCCAACTCCTCAGTTCTTTACAGAGACAAGAAGCCAGTAAGATTGATCAGGAACAGTTTTGTTAGCTTTCTGTAGTGATGACCTGTAATGTAATACAATGCCACACTAGTCAGTCGGTGAGCATGCAGATCATTCCTGAATGGAGCCCATGATGACTAGAGAATTTACCTTTTTTCTGTTCTAGTTTCCTGGGCCTGAGAACTTGGGGATAGAATAGCTTTGGCCTTCAGTGTTTGTGTTGGATATTGAGGCAGTATGTTGTAATGGAAAGAACACAAACTCTGATGTCAGGAGTACCAGTTTTTAGATCTCAGGCTTGCTTCTTACTAGCCATGTGACATTGGGGAAGCTACTTCTGTAGGTTCTCATTTATAACATAAGGACTTTGGCTTAGTTCTCTAAAGTTCTTTCCAGCTTCAGATGCAGGGATCCTGTGATAGGGGATTGTTTGCTGTGCCCTAGATTACCTTGCAGCACTTTTGAAGCCTTAGTACATTTAGATCTCTGTTCATTTACCTGAGAAAGTAGAGGGGTTGAGATGCAGGTGAACTTGCAGAAGGAAGTTGACACCTACACCTATGAGCTTTCCCAATCCCCAGGTTTCAGTTACAAATGGAGGAATTCAAAACAAGAGTCCAAGTGACATAGCAACCTGAAGTTAGAAGTTATTTTAGCCTTTGTCTTTGGGTCTAAGGTGGATAAAAGCCTTATCCTCCAAATACCAGTGGTTACATTAACAGCCCTTATCAACAGCTTGACTTTCCAACATGCAAAAATCCTGCCTTTTAATTATGAGCAAACTTTAGAGGACTTCAAGAAAGGATTGCTTCTATGACAGGCCAGCCAACATATACAAAATACCCTGCATATATGAGACGTTTTAAAGATTTTTTTGAGGAACAAATGAATCCAGCAGTTGTCAAATGCCTGTCATTTGCACAGAACTAGGCTAGGATTTGAAGATACCAAGTCAAAAATGAAAAGTAGTTCCTGCTCTCATGGAATTTAAGAATATATTTGATCCCAAGGTCCAAAAAGCATTTGAAAAAAAACTAAGGAAGCTTCATTCTACAGGAGTAAGAAGTATACATACCTTTTTCTACTTTTAAAACTTACTAAAGGGTCATCTAGGTGGCACAGTAGATAGAACACCAGCCCTGAAGTGAAATCTGGTCTCAGATACGTAACACTTCCTAGCTGTGTGATCCTGGGCAAATCACTTAACCCCAATTGCCTCAGCAAAAAAACAAAAACAAAAATACTGAAGGCATTGTATAAAAGCCAGTTTTACTGCGCTGACATGTCCAAAAGAGGAATGAACTGTCTCAGGAGATGGTGACTTACCTATAATTGGAAGTATTCAAGTGGAGGCTGAATGATTTAGAAGAGATTCCTGGCCAGATGTGGAGTGGATAAGGTGGCCTTGTGTTGTTAGGCTATCCAAGAGCCCTGATGATAACAGTTCAGTTGAATGAAATTAGTTGAATTCAATAAGCATTAAATAAGTACACTTGGCCAGGTGCTAAGACTGAAAAGAGAAAATAAGAAAGCTTTGTTCTCTCTTTCTAAACACAGAGACACAATGAGCTCTCCTTTCCTGGGGCTTAAATACAGCCTCTAAGTGGAGAAGTAACTAAGAAAAACAGCTAAGTAGAAAACAGCTTTAGTAGAAAACAGCTAAGAGGCCACACCTTGCTCCATAAACAGAGACCTTTGGATCTGGTTGAGGAGTCAGTGAGCTGGACTGGAGTCCTGGCCTGCCATTTATTGCTTGTATTGTCTTAGGCAGATCCTTAGGTCCCTTTAGGCCCCAGTTTCCTCATCTAAAGAAAATAAGTAGGCTGAATTTGACACCATCATTGGACATTGGTCATTGCCTCATCTGACCTTCTTTGTGGGAAGGCCTCAGTGTAAATGCTATTTCCATGTGAGGAATCCTCAAGGTATTTCTCTTTCTTAATCAAACATCCCCATTAGTGAAATTGTACAAGGGGGAACCCTAAAGTGATTAAGAGCTGTCCTTTCAATAGTCAGAAAGTTTGCAAAGGTCCATCTTCTTTTGGAAGTTCTCACAGTATAGAGTCCATATTTTCTTCAAGTGTGAGCACCAAACTTTGGCCAATATTAAGCCAGGATCTCAAAGAACTCCCTGAAGTGAAAAAGAGGACCTTTGTTGTTTTCTTTTTCATTAAGGATACTGAGTGGGAAGGAAGAAATGGATTGAAGTGGGAATCTTATTTCCAAGGTTCTGAGTGGGTAACATAAAAGTAAACACAATCTCCTCTCCTTGCATTACCTTCCCTTATTTGTTTGGCTGGCTTTATGTCTGGGTAACAGGATCCATTAAATAGAACTACAGTGTCTCTTCCACACTATCTATCCTCTGCCTCCGGTAGTTAAGTAAGACTTATGCTTAAGTTCCAGAAACTTAATTTTTAATGTACTTCTCCTAGTATCTTTAAATATAAAATAGTAGGATTCCTGAATTTTGATTCTGGGATTTTGATGAAGATGAGGAGTGGATGTGAGATTTTGTAGATTTAGCACCTCCCTGGTGAGGAGCTCCTTTCACTTAGCTATAAGTGGCGTATAGAGAGAGATTGCGTGGGCTATTGAGTGGCTTGCTCATTATTTTATAGCCAGTTTGTCAAAGGCTGAATTTGATTCCAGTGCTCCCTGATCTTTTTATTATAGCTTTCAAAATGCTTCAACTAATTATTGGTGGTTTTGTGGCTACTCTTGTTTGTTGTTTCAAAAAAAATTTTTAAGGAGTGGTTCTTTGGGGGTTTGGAGGGATAAATTGGGAGATGAGAAGATAGAAAAACAAAAGACGTTATTGAAAATTTAAAATTTTAAAATACTTTGGATCAAATAGGGGAAGCTGAGTTATTAATGACTGTAGTAATGATCTTAGACAAATTACTTTTATGGACTTTTGTTTCATCATTTGTAAAATTAATCATCAATAAACATTTATAAAGTGCTTTCTCTGTGTCAGGAACTTTGCTGGGGATACAAAAAGCAGCAAAAGACACTCCTTGCCCTCAAGGAATTCACAAATATGTACAGAACAACTAAAGCAACTAAGCAACTAAACAAACTAAAACAACTAAAGTAGATAAATTGAAAATAATTAACCGTGGAAAGGCACTAGAATTGGAGGCTGGGAAGGCTTCCTTAGAGATGGGATTTTAGTTGGAAGTCATGGAGATCAGGAGGCAGAGTGGAAGAAGGAGAGCATTCCCAGCATGGAGAACAGCCATAATTAGAGGCAAGAAAATACCCAGTTTCAGAGACCACAGTTCTTAGAGCGATGCACATATAGGGGACCAAGGTTGTAAAAAACTAAATTATGAAAGGCTTTGAATGCCAAAATGAGGCAGTTGAACTAAAATCCCCTGTGGATCTAAAGTTGGTGATCTCTGTAATCCTTATGTCTTCCTGAAAGTCTCTTTCCAAATGACTGTGCTTGGTGTACATTGTAGTGTTTGGTGAGTGTTCATTGAAAATGATGAAGAATTATATATGGTAACTGCTCTTTTTTGTAATTGACCCTTCATCTGTGGTTTGAGAAGTATCTTTATCTCCAGCTTTTTTCTTATGACACCATAAAGACTGAATGATTTCTCTTATTTGGTAAATTATTAAATTTGTTCCTAGGTTGCATGACTTAACTTGGAGTTGTTGGGCAGTTAAAGAATTTCTGCTGAAACCTTCCTGAATGAATGAGCAGATGACTAAATGACCAGAATCTATTCTGGTCGAACAAAGGAAAGCTCTATAGTCCTTGCTGTCCCAAGGAACAGCTGTAGGCAACTCAGAGAAAGTTGTCTGGTGTATTCTCTGGTGGAGCAGTTTATCTGCTTTTAGCAGGACCAGCAAAACTTTGAGCTGATTTCAGTGGTTTGGTAGTGGGGTGATATCAGGGTGTGTGTGTATGTGTGTGTGTGTGAGATAGAATATTTGGGGCCAGCACCTGTTGACTGTTTGAGGCAATTTGCTTCTTAGTTGTTCCAGAAGATGAAAGGATAGAAGCTTACCTTTGGCAGTCTGAAGTATAAAAGCTGGACAAACATTTGCGTTTTTCATGGGTGGGGGAAAAGAGTTCATGTTGTAACCTAATAGGAAATCTTTCAGCGTTAGCAACTTTCCCTTGTAACTGGGCAATTAGTTGGCAATGTTTACATTTCTTATTTGAGTGGGACATGGCCCTATTAAGTACATGCCTATTTTGTAGATTTTAAACCAATTCTGCATTCCAAGTATTGCTAGAGAAAATAAGCCTACTTGTCTTTCTACAGTAGAAAATAATCCTCAAAATTTTGTTTATCTTTATTTAACTTTCTGCATTTGTTATATTCAGAGACACATTGTCAGAATTACTTGTCAGTCTTTTTTTTTTTTTTTTTTTCTTTTGTTTTTGCTGAGTATGTCATAGTACTTTTTGGTCTCTGGGTAGTATCCTGACTCAGATTGAAACAATGGATCTTAAGGAGCAGCTTGAACAGTTTAAAGAGATCTCCTTCATTATCAGATCCTGGTTCTGTAGAAGGCCTTCCATCCTCTAATTGCCAAAGAATCTATGCATAGGACAATCTGCTTTTCAGAAGAGGAATCAGATCCCCTGGTGTCTCGTTCAGTTTTATCTTCTATTTCACCTATAGTTAAGTACTATTCTGCAAAATGGCCTGCTAATCTAGTGCCCCATATAGACTTCCTTTGATTTAATTGGTGAGAGTTGCATTGATATTTCATATATCATTTTTTTGCCATTGTTGAGCAATGGAAGTGTTCCTACAGAAGCAGATTTTACAAATAACTAAAGCTTATTTCTGAGTGCCATATCTTTTAAAAATTTTAGCTATTTTGAACAGAAATCTTTATAAAACATTGCTTATGTTTCTGCTTTCTTTTTTAAAAGTTCTTTGATAACTTTTGTTTTATATACTATTAATATTCCAATAGATTTTTCCAGATCTCTCCTTTATTACAAAGAAAAGGTTAAACAAAACCACCCAATACATTTGAATCTGACAGTTTATTTAACATTCAATATCTGTATTCCTTGGCCTCTTTGGTGAGAGGAGAAAGGTGTGTTTTTTCACTTGCCCTCCAGAAATGGGTTGTAGTATTTAATCTGAGACTAGCTGCCTCTTGGTATAGTTTTCATTTATGTCATTGTAGTTTTTATGTATGGCTTTCTTTGGTTTCTGTTGTCTTAAACAATATAATGAACTTAATTTAACCTTTTTCTAATGTCCTAGTATCATGAACAGTATTATATGCTGTAATTTAGGGTTTCCCACGGGATAGTACTCCCCCCCATAATCTCCCTCCCCTCTCCCCCCAGTCTCCTCCCAAATGGTCTCTGACTTAACTGGTTTTCACATTCTTCCTTCTTCTGGTCTATCAATGAACATTTCGTACAGTGCAGTGAACCTGCATCCAGTAGTCTCTCCCCTCACGTCTCTTAAGATGTTATAGAATATGAAACCAAGTAACTTATACTGGTTTAGAATTATTTGTAAAGCAAAATTAAATAGCCTCTGAGGGAATCTGAAGGGCTTAATCTTGTGATATAGTGTCAGCAGCTAGGAAAGTGCTCATACCTATATAATCAATGGCTTGTTTTTATTTTTGATCATGGTGTTGATTTATCATCACTATTTGGAGGCCTTTTTGGCTTTCTTTTTAATTTTGATTCTTATTTTGAGTGATGAGATTGCTGCCTTTGTGACTTGGTTATTTCCTCATCTGCTTGCCTAAAGGACTAATGATATAGAGATACACACATATATCTGTATATGTGAGAGATAATCTAGGAATGTTGTATGAGGAAGTTTTAACTGTAAAACTTAGCTGATATGGTAGTTAATTGTTTAGCCTTTGACAGAATCACAATCTCAAAATTGAAAGGAATAATCATTCATCTAGTCCATTTCATATCTGAATGAGTCAGTAAATACTCACATTTTAAGGCATTTTGCTAGATGCTGGAGATACAAATATGATCAAGGAAATTCTCCTGGCAAGAATCTTTTGCTAATTGAGTTCTACAGACATCATTGTTGGGGTTCTTGTAGAGTTTAAAAAAAAGTTAGATTTTGGGAACGTAGCCCTGTCACTTATTAGCTTTGTGATTGCCAAATCATTTAAATTTTTAATGTCTTTAGCTTGAATGTTTCTTGAGGGCTACCACTTCGGATTTTGTCAACTTTTATACTTAATATTTAGCACATATTAAATACTTCTTTAATTATTTTTTAATTTTTGGAGAACCTTTTTGAACTTTATTCCTTCATCTGTTAAATGAGTAATTATACTACCTTCCTTCAGGGTTATTTTGAGGTTCATATAAGAAGTTTGTAAAATATTTGTTAAATCTTTCTTGGAGAAGATGATGTCCAAAACATTCATTATCCTTGGGGCAAACTAAACTTAGCTGATCTTCGGAGAATGGACAGTCTATCTCATAATCAGAGCTCTTCCAGCTTACTGGATCTGCCACAGTTTTTATTCTGGGAGTCAATCTCTTGTGTCACAGTGACTCAATAGAGAAGTACTTAAATGGGGGTGATTAAGTATGGAGATAATATGTTTACAAAAGTAAACATTGTTGTTCTGGTTCTTTATTCAAAAGAAAGTCAGAACCTTAGTGTAATAGTGAAACTTAGCTGTGTTTTCTAGGTCTTTGGAAATGCTGCTTAGTAAGCCTAAAATTCTGTGAATCAAGAAACCATCTGATAATGTGTTAAGGTGGGTTCTATTCTCAAAGACCATTATATCTGAAAGGGAAGCCTTTAAAAAATGTCAGCAGTGTCTCCCCATCAAGGTGAATGTTGTATATGATGAGTGGGCTCATGAGGAAGGTTCACCTTGTGCTTATAGCCTTTGGCAGGGCCCTAGATGGTGTTGGAAGATTAACAGTAGGGATGCCAATGAGTCTTGTAATATCCAAGTGGGGGATTATGAGGGCTGTAGAAAAAGTATGATTGTGCGATCAATATCCAGTTAGGTTATGTCCTTATTGCCCTATGTCAAATCTGGGTCACTTCTGCAGAGCTCCTTTTCTGTGGGACTCAGTCATCTGTATCACTCTGCCTGTAAGTACAATACTACTTATGATTTTCATTTTTGTTAGCTCCTGGGAGCTACCTTTGCTGGCATTTAAAAATCAAGACTGATTGTCGATTACTTAAAGCTGGTTAGCCCTGAAAATAGAGCTTGATATTTCCAGTTTGATAGACTGCTTAGTTCTTTCCACTGCTTTAGGATACTCTCCATTTGAAAATTAGAATTCACACTCCCCCCCAAAATCTTGATGCTGTAATCATTTTCTCCAGTTTATTGCTCTTTGCATTCTCCTTCCTCTCTTCCCCCAAGAAGCTTTCAGGAGAGGGAAGGATAATTGTATGCTAACCAACATTATTTTTTTTTTAAGGTACATGGGAATAGGACTCTCTGCCCAAGGTGTCAACATGAACAGACTGCCTGGTGAGTCACTAGTCAAAAGAACATTTGTTCTGCTCTCTAGATCTGTTATGGGAAGGGAATCCTCTTAGTGTAAAGCCATGATAGGATTCCTATCTACCTATGAGGCTGTAATCTAGAATATGGTTGGAGGGAGAATGGCAAATATGAGCTGCATTCATTGGTTTGTGATGCCATTTTGGGGACCAGCCAATGATCTGGAATTTCTGGTCTTTGTGGGATTCAGTTCCAAAAATGAATTTGTGTTTGCTTTGCATTAGTGGAATTTGAACTGTTGATGGTTTCAGCTAAGTGACCTTGGCTTTTTTCCAGTGTGATACGCCTCAGTAACCAAAAACTCCTATTGGCTTTTATTAATTGAACTGGGGCTTGGGACATGGACCTTCGTTAGGTGTGTTGCCAACTCTTGCCTCCTTTGTTATTCCACAGTGTTTAAGATCAAAGTTTTTAAGTTACTTTAGTATGTGGAAATGAATTGTTGAGGTTTCTTAGTAAATGAGATTTCATTAATAAGTAGGCTACAGGACACTAAGGCAAATCTGTCAATACCACCAAACCATGCAGAGTTTGATCTTACTGATTGGCTTGCCATGCAAATCATTGGAAGTGTCCTTTCAGTCACTTAGGGAAAACTTTGGCTGTTTGATATAAATAATGAAGTACTTTGAAAGTTAGGGGCAGCCAGGTGGCACAAGGGATAGAATGCCAGGCTTGGAGTCAAGAAGACTCATATTCCTGATTTAAATCTAGTTTCAGACCCTTAGTAACTGTGTGACCCTGGGCAAGTTACTTTCCCTTTTTACCTAAGCTTCTTCATCTATAAAGTGAGCTGGAGAAGGAAATGGCATATCACTATATTTGCCATGAAAACCCCAAATGGGGGTCACAAAGAGTTGAAAATGGTTAAACAACAATAATAAACTTTGAAAGATGGTCATTATTTTGACGTGGGTAAAGAATACAGCTATTCCACACTTGAGATACCTTCTGCAGCAGAATAATTCATCCTTTGGTGGCCTCTGGTGCTCAGCTTTTCTCCGAATAGTGTTAGGCCGTGTGGGGGAATATGCACACACTGTCTGGCTCAGCCAGAGCTTGATAGTCCATTGGCACAAATGTAAGAACCCATGGTCTCCTCTATATCATGATGAGGCATTGGAGAAGGACTTTAATGGAAAATGTCATAAATAGTAAACAATATTAAGTGTAAACAGAGAGAAAAAATACATAAATATGTTTAAAGTTAGAGATAAATGAACTTACAGGACTGGTCTGACAGCTGCACAGTCAGGATACAGATTTATGTAGTGGAGTAGATAGCAGACTGACATCTTTTCTTTGCAAGCAGCTTTAGAGTTTTACCACTTGAAAAGATCAAAGTGAAAAGCAAAAGACTTTCCTGCCTGAGAGTGTTAGATCACAGTTATTGCAGTTACCTGTCCATCTTCTGATTGATGAAACTAGGACAGGACTTGTTGTAAACATGGGGGGAGGTGGAAGCTAAGCAAAATAATGTGTGAAGACTGTGGTGAAAGGAAAGAATATCCTTTAAAAATGATGTTACTGGGGCAGCTAGGTGGTGTAGTGGATAGAGCACCAGCCCTGAAGTCAGGAGGACCTGAGTTCAAATCTGGTCTCAGACACTTCCTAGCTGTGTGACCCTGGGCAAGTCACTTAACCCCAATTGCCTGAACAAAAAGCAAAAAAAAAAAAAAAAAAAAATGATGTTACTCCAAATTGCAAAGAGTAAAGATTCTGAGTTGTTATAGTAATTGGAATGCATGATGTAAAAAGATCTCCCCAAAAGAGAAACTCTCAAACTGCTCTTAGATTGCTTGGCAAAAATTACCTAAGTATTGATGATATTGGTCTGTAGCATGTAAACACTCTAGTAGGAAGAAGGAAAAAATCTCTTAGAAGGGGTTGTATTGTGTGTGTGTGTGTGTATGTGTGTATACAGACTCCTTTATTTAAAATTAAGGTATCCTCTAACTACGTAGCCTTTTCTCTGCCTCTGAGGCCAGTATTCCTCAATGCAATAGTTGCAGACTTCCTTGGAACAAACTGCTTAGAGTACACTAGTGGTTTTATCTTGAACTGTTTGGGGAGTTCCCCTCCTCATTCCTGCACTCTTTCATGCCCAGCTCTTGCTGTCTTTAATGTGAGGGGGTCATTCTAGGTAGTCTCTCAGGATCCTTCTGTCTTTATCTTTGTTATCTTTGTGATTCTGTGCCTTTTTCGTCCTTGTAGTCTGTCCCTGTCTCTTGCCTCTGTTTCTGTGTGTCTCTCCTTTTTCTTTTACATTGGATGGGCTATGGGAAGATGGGCATAGGATTTTCTCTATAGAAACAGAGACCTCTGTTTTACATCCTTTCCCCACATACTGACATCCATCCCTGGTGGCTTATTAGAATCGAAGTGAGGCTAATTAGAATGCACTAAAATGTGAGCACCTGCCCCAGAGCAGCCTGGTGTCACGTGGAAAGAAGGCTGACTCGTGGCGTCAGGAGACCTGCATTGGAATTGGAGTCCTGCTTTGATTCTGGCTGGGCAAGTCATTTTGTTTCTGTAATCCCCTGTCCTACTTCTGACTCTTAGATGCTGTGAGGAAAGATCTTTGTAAACATTAAGATGCAGTAAAGATGGGAGCTGCTGTTATGGGGATCATGAACAATGGTAGGTGTTAAGTGATGGAGTCCAGCTAGTAGCATCTAACTCTTGAATCACAGGATCATAGATTTAGAACTAGACAGGACCTCAGAGGCATCTAGACCAGCTTTTTTGCTTTTTTCAGAGTAGGATCTTTGAACTTGAGATTTTAAAAGTTTACTATAAAGTATTTTAAAGAATACTTCTCCTTGCACTGTTATTGGCTGCCCCCATACCTGGGGCTCTCTCCCTCTTTAATCTTACCTCCAGGCTTCCCTGGCTTCCTTTAGTCTCAGCAAAAGGCTTATCTTCTACAAGATGCCTGTCTTAGTCCTCCTTAACCTTGGTACCTTCTCTCTGAGACTACTCTGAATTGATCTTAAATATCTTTTATTTTAATGGTTATTTGAATGTTATCTTCTCAATTTAGATTGTGAGCTCCTTGAGAACAAGGTTTTTGCCTTTCTTTCTAATTATATTCTTTCTTCCTTTTTTTTTTTCAAGGCATTTAGGAGATTTAAGTAACTTGTCCAGGGTCATACAACTAGGAAGTGTCTGAGGTCAGATTTGAACTCAGGTCTTCCTGACTCCAGCACTAGTGTTCCATCCTTTGCACCATTTAGCCGCTCTTCTAAGTATTTTTTCAAGGCTTAGCCCTGTGATTTATTAATGTTTGTTGAATTAAAACAGGATTTAATAGTGTTTGTTTTAAAGACTCACAGCCCTGCCTGAGGGTATCCTTTATCTTTGGATCCTTAAAATTGGTAATGTTTTCTTATGTTCCTTTTCCTTAGTGAACTCTCCACTCAGTTAATTTCCTGGAAATGCTTGATTTCTCTTTTCTTGGCCTAGTTATGCTTTTGTGAACTTCTGTATTTATTAAGCAATGGGGATAAAGGGACTGCTTGAGGTTTGTAGAAAAAGTAACCTCTTTACTATGATAATGGAACCAGCAGCTTAAATGCTAAGAGAAATGAACTCTTAAGAACTAAGAGGAACTCCTGCCAGTATCTTGTCAGTCTGCCCTGTGGATCATCCCATCTGGGGCTTCTTTAGTCTTATGTAGTGCTTGATTTAATCATGTGCTCCTAACCTAAGGTTGACTTTAATAGGTTGTTTTCTACAGAGTAGAGATTTTTTGCTTGGCCCTTTGCTGCCTCTTAGATAATTCCAATTTCCTATTTGATCATTTGTACTTTGATTGTAGTAGCCAGTCTTGATCATTATAATAAGCAATCAGGAAAACAGATAAAGGAAACATGCTTGCCTGCCTCTCTTCTTATTGCAGTATCAGGTATGGTACTTGACTGCTTGTTTTTTCTCCTTTTTTTTTGTTGTTGTTGGTTTAATGGGGTAGCTGAGTGATCGACAAGGATATATTTAGAAAGGCCTATGACATAAAAACAAAGGCATTCAGAAAATTTGTTATTGCTGTTTTATTATAAGCTCCTTGAAGGCAGGAATATATGGTTTTTCATCTTTGTTGTTTCAGGCACTTGATATGTGTATTGAATAGCAAAAATAAATGAATATTAAGTGCTTTCTTTTTATTAGGTTTTGTACAAGGTGACAAAAACTAATTTGAAAAAACCCAGCTGACCTTGCTTATAATGAGCTTACAAACAAACAAATGTGGAAAAGGGAAGAATAAAACATCTATAGAAATATAGATATGGAAAATAAAGGATAAAGTGCTCTCCCAGGAGGGAGAGAGCCAAGGGTATACAAGAGGGCTCCATGTAGGAAGTTGTTCCTTTGTGGAGCCTGAAGGAGGAGGAGAGGAGGATTCTGAATCCTACTACTACTATTGCAGCATTAGTAGCACTTGTATTTGAAGACTTTCACTATTCTAAGCATGAGATGTGATAAGTGCAAATGTTCGGTGATAGGAAGTGATGGTTCTGTAGGTCTCTTGTTCCTTCTCCTTAGTGAACTCTCCAGTTAATTTGTGCTTGATTCCTCTTATTTTTGACCTACTTATGCTTTCCTGAACTTCTGTACTGATTAAGCATTGGGAATAAAGGGATTCCAGGTGAATCTCAAGACTGGCTTGTAGATCAGTTTAGCACATTGTCAAGGACTAGTTATAGGAAATAAATTGGAGAAGTAGACTGGGCCCAACTTTTATTTATTTATTTTTTTTGACTTTCATTTCATTTCATTTATTTATTTATTTATTTTTTATATAAAGCTTTTTATTTACAAAACATGAGTGACCTTTCAGCATTGACCTTTGCAAAAACTTTTTTTTTCCCAAGCTTTTCCCCTCCTTCCCCCCACCCCCCACCCCTAGATGACAGGTAATCTAATACATGCTAAACAGGATAAATTATATGACAAATGCAATACATGTATACATATCTATACAGTTATCTTACTGAACAAGAAACATCAGATCTAGAAAGAGAAGAAGGAAAAAACAACCTAAGAAGGAAAACAAAATGCATGGAAATATTCACAGAAAGCGTTAAAATGCTGTGTGGTGGTTCACTCTCAGTTCCCACAGGCCTCTCTCTGGATGTATATGACTATCTTCATCGCAGAACAACTGGTTTGAATCACATCATTGTTGAAGAGAACCATGTCCATCAAAATTGATCATCGTATAGTCTTGTTGCTGTGTATAATGTTCTCCTGGTTCTGCTGATTTCACTCAGCATCAGTTCATGCAAGTCTCTCCAATCCTCTCTGAAATCCTCCTGTTGGTCATTTCTTACAGAACAATAATATTCCATAACATTCATATACCATAATTTATTCAGCCATTCTCCAATTGATGGGCATCTTTTCAATTTCCAGTTTCTTGCCACTTCAAAAAGGGCTGCCACAAACATTTTTGCACATATGGGTCCCTTTCCCTCCTTTAAAATCTCTTTGGGATATAGGCCCAGTAGAAACACTGCTGGGTCAAAGGGTATGCACTGTTTGATAACTTTTTGACCATAGCTCCAAATTGCTCTCCAGAATGGTTGGATCCGTTCACAGTTCCACCAACAATGTATCAGTGTCCCAGTTTTCCCACATCCCCTCCAACAGTTATCATTATCATTTCCTGTCATTTTAGCCAATCTGACAGGTGTGTAGTGGTATCTCAGAGTTGTCTTAATTTGCATTTCTCTGATCAATAGTGACTTGGAGCACCTTTTCATGTGACCGGAAATAGTTTCAATTTCTTCATCTGAAAATTGTCTGTTCATATCTTTTGACCATTTATCAATTGGAGAATGGCTTGAATTCTTATATATTTGAGTCAATTCTCTATATATTTTAGAAATGAGGCCTTTATCAGAACCTTTGGATGTAAAAATATTTTCCCAGTTTACTGCTACCCTTCTAATCTTGTCTGCATTCATTTTGTTTATACAAAAACTTTTTAACTTGATATAGTCAAACTTATCTATTTTGTGATTAATGATGACCTCTAGTTCTTCTTTGGTCACAAATTCCTTCCCCCTCCACAGGTCTGAGAGGTAAACCATCCTACCTTGTTCTAATTTGTTTATAATATCATTCTTTATGCCTAGATCATGAAGCCATTTTGACCTTATCTTGGTATATGGTGTTAGGTGTGGGTCAATGCCTAATTTCTTCCATACTAGTTTCCAATTATCCCAGCAGTTTTTGTCAAATAGTGAGTTTTTATCCCAAAAACTGGGGTCTTTGGGTTTATCAAACACTAGATTACAATTGTCATTGAGTATTTTGTCCTGTGAACCTAACCTATTGCACTGATCCACTACTCTGTTTCTTATCCAGTACCAAATGGTTTTGGTGACCACTGCTTTATAATATAGTTTTAGATCTGGTGCAGCTAGGCCACCCTCATTTGCATTTTTTTTTCATTAATTCCCTTGAAATTCTTGACCTTTTGTTTTTCCAGATGAATTTTGTTGTTATTTTTTCTAGGTCAGTTAAATAATCTCTTGGGAGTTTGATTGGTATAGCACTAAATAGATAGATTAGTTTAGGTAGTATTGCCATCTTTATTATATTCGCTCGACCCATCCAAGGGCACTTGATGTTTTTCCAATTGTTTAGATCTGACTTTATTTGTGTGGAGAGTGTTTTGTAGTTTTGCTCATATAGATCCTGACTTTCCTTTGGCAGGTATATTCCCAAATATTTTATACTATCGATAATTATTTTGAATGGAATTTCTCTTTGTATCTCTTGTTGTTGCATTTTGTTGGTGATGTATAAAAATGCTGATGATTTATGTGGATTTATTTTGTATCCTGCAACTTTGCTAAAGTTGTGGGTTAATTCTAATAGTTTTTTAGTTGATTCTCCAGGGTTCTCTAAGTAGACCATCATATCATCTGCAAAGAGTGATAATTTGGTTTCCTCATGACCTACTCTAATTCCTTTAATCTCTTTTTCTTGTCTTATTGCCAAGGCTAGCATTTCTAATACAATATTGAACAGTAATGGTGATAGTGGGCAACCTTGTTTCACCCCTGATCTTATTGGGAATGGTTCCAGTTTATCACCATTACATATGATGCTAGCTGATGGTTTTAAATAGATGCTACCAACTATTTTAAGGAAAAGTCCATTAATTCCTATACTCTCTAATGTTTTTAATAGGAATGGATGTTGGATTTTATCAAATGCTTTTTCATCTATTGAGATTATCATATGTTTTTTGTTAATTTGGTTATTAATATAGTCAATTATGTTAATAGTTTTCCTAATATTGAACCATCTCTGCATTCCTGGTATAAATCTTACTTGGTCATGGTGTATTATTCTGGGAATGATTTTTTGTAATCTCTTTGCTAATATTTTATTTAAGATTTTTGCATCAATATTCATTAGGGAGATTGGTCTATAATTTTCTTTCTCTGTTTTTGTTTTACCTGGTTTAGGTATCAGTACCATGTCTGTATCATAAAAGGATTTTGGTAGGAGTCCTTCATTCCCTATTTTTTCGAATAGTTTATATAATATTGGAGTTAACTGTTCTTGGGCCCAACTTTTAGAAAGGCTTCTTGTCTTTTAGATTGTACATATAGTACCACTACATACCTCTCAGATTGGCTAAGATAATGATGAATGTTGGAGGGATGTGGGAAAACTGGGACACTAATACATTGTTGGTGGAACTGAACTGATCCAACTATTCTGGAGAGCAGTTTGGAATCATGCCCAAAGAGTTATCAAACTGGGTATACCCTTTGATCCATCAATGTTTCTATTGGGTTTGTATCCCAAAGAGATCTTGAAGGAAGAAAGAGACCCACATGTGCAAAAATGTTTGTGGCAGCCCTTTTTGTACTAGCAAGAAACTGGAAACTGAGTGGATGCCCATCAATTATAGAATGGCTGAATAAATTATGGTATGTGAATGTTATAGAATAGTATTGTTCTGTAAGAAATGACCAGCGGGATGATTTCAGAGAGGCCTGGAAAGATTTACATGAACTGATGCTAAGTGAAATGAGCAGAACCAGGAGATCATTGTACCCGGCAACAACAAGATTATATGTTGATCAATTCTGATGGACATGACTCTTCTCAACAATGAGATGATTCAGACCAGTTCCAATGATCTTGTGATGAAGAGAGCCATCTGCACTCAGAGAAAAGACTGTGGGAATTGAGTGTGATTCAGTGGGAACTAAGTGTGGTTCACAACATGGCATTTTTACTCCTTTTGTTGTTGTTTGCTTGCATTTTATTTTCTTTCTCATTTTTTTCCTGTTTGATCTGATTTTTCTTGAGCAACAAAATAATTGTGTAAATATGGATGCATATATTGGATTTATCGTCTATTTCTACCATTTAACATATATTGGATTACTTGCCATGGGAGTGTGAGGGGGAAGGAAAGGGAAGGAAAATTGGAACACAGGGTTTTGCAAGGATTAATATTGAAAAATTATCCATGCATATTTTGAAAATAAAAAGCTTTAATTTAAAAAAAAAGATTGTACATCATAAGCCCTTGGGAAGTATTTGTTGGATTGGGAATGAATTTTTCTTCAGTAAATTAATTTGTAGTAGAGTAGCTTCTCACAAATAGATTTTTCTTTATTATGACTTTGCAATATCTTCCTTTGTGATTCAGGATTAATTGCATCATCTTGTGCCTCTGTTCTTTCATTCATAAAGTGGAGATGTTTACTCATCAGTCTAGACTGAGACTGTTCATGTTTCTCAAATGCTTTGAAAGTGTCCTTTTGAAGATAGCTCTACTAAAACAGTACTGGATGGTGTAGCTTGGTTTAAAGCAAGAATATTAGGCCAGTTACCATTAATTAAGATTTATAGGGGATGATGGGTATGAAAGAGAGGAGGGGAAGATTTTTTGAAAACAACTTATACTCTTATTGCATTTCTCTCACAATCATCAAACTGTGAACCTGGATAGGAAAATAATTAGATCTCTATTTTCACTAACTTGTTATTGAAATTTGGTTTCTTTTTCCTATTTCCACTGATTATTGGCTTTCTAGGTACATCTAAGTAATAACTTCATTCAGATCTGGGAACATGCTTCTAGATAATCTATTCCAATTCCCTCATTTTACAGATAAGGAAATTGAGGTCTCAGAAGGTTAAATTAGATGTTTAAAACCACACAACTAGCAAGTATCAGAGCTGGAATTTGAAATCAGTCCATACCTCTAAATAAGTGTAGGAAACAGAAGCCTTCCTGACCATGCAAGAACTGCTCAGCAGGTTCAGCAGCAGGCTCATTTTTTAATGTTAGTGGCAAGTTTACTAACAAATTACATTGACACTGAACAAGGCACTTGATCTCCTGGTTGCAAGATAAATATTACATTC
Source organism: Myrmecobius fasciatus (assembly GCA_023553655.1). Taxonomy (NCBI): domain Eukaryota; kingdom Metazoa; phylum Chordata; class Mammalia; order Dasyuromorphia; family Myrmecobiidae; genus Myrmecobius; species Myrmecobius fasciatus. The sequence continues at coordinate 417,412 of JAJPUD010000554.1, forward strand.
TATACTTAACCTTTTCTTCTGGGATTAGAAAGAACAAATATGCATTTAAATGATCATTTTGGAACATTAAATCGAACTGCTCAATAATATTAATGAGACTTGTAAACTCTTGCAAGTACCTAAGTTAGGGTTATTGATTAACATGTCTCTGAAGCCCTCTCCCATTGTTTCATAGTGGCATTTGCCTGGCCCTTTGTTCTATGACAGCTAACTACAGAAATCTTAGAGGACCTAATCAACTATGAAGGCTTCAGGTATAGGCAGGCAACACATTTCCTGTCTACTGTCTGAGGACAAGCCCTGACCAAGTTTGGAGAGTCTTTGTCACTAGGTTGGTTGTAGAAAGATGGTTTTTTGCCATGCTGTCTCCAACAAGATACACTAACCTAAGTTAGTCTGTAGTAAAGTCTGCTTTGGTGGAGACAGTGGTGCACATGTTGATAAAATCACACATCTTTGCATTTCTCTCCTAGGTGTATTTAAATTGTATTTCTCTAATTCAGTTAGATGAGAGTTCTTAGCTCAAATCTGTGATTTCACAGGAAACTGTGAACCTGGTTAAGAAGATAATTAGAACTTCATTTTCACTAACTTCTAACTGAAATTTAGAATTTTTCTGTTATTTAAAAGCATATTTCTGAGAAGGAGGTCCAGAGGCTTCCCAGACTGCCAGGACACAGAAAAGGTTTAGATAAAATGTAACCCACTTAAGTTTTAATTGATAGTTATTAAGTTGAATAGATTAATGGTGGAGAACCATCCTCATCCTCAAAAGACAGGATGGTAGAATTATAAGATTTAGATCTTGAAAGGACCCCTGACTGAACTCCCTTTTTTTCAAAGGAGGAAACTGAGGTCCAGAGAGATGTCCAGTGCCTTACTTGGAGTCATACAGAAATTGAATGGTAGAGCTTTGGGCTTTGAAACTTCCTATCCTTGATGCTTGCTGATTTTAGTTTTTGCTTTAGATTAGTTACTTTAGATTAGTTTCTCTTGGTTGAAGAGATCCAGAGTAATTTTCTCTCATAGGGCCTTGAGAACTGTACATTTCTATGAGTTGTGTGGCATTACAACTTGGTGTTTCTGTGGGCAGGGCTTTTGTTCAAATACACATGTATTCTCTGAATGTTTACTTAAAATGTTCTTTGCCTTCTGTAGCTATAGTGGACATTCTACAGGATCAGGAGTTCTAAATTTCTGGGAATGGGTGGGGTGAGCTAGCCTTCCTCAAATTTTTTTTCCTTCTGAAATATCATTTGAATCTTTAGCTTTATGTTGAACAGAAGAGTGAAAAGTACAGGTAGACAAAGTTAGGAGATTAGAAATACATGAGGGGGAATTTTCATAGTATCAAAAATGCTATGGCACAGTTCCGAGAACACACATAGTAGGCCTTTAATTAATATTTGTTGTAATTTAGCCAATATTTTAAGTTGGTGTTTTTTAAGTTTCACATAGCAGTTCCTTATATATTTACCCCTGTAACTTTGATAATTTTATATTGCTTTCATTACATTTTTAGATCAATCTCTTTTTAAATACCAACTATTAACAATCTTTTTTTTCA
>JAJPUD010000554.1:419078-471342 GCA_023553655.1 Myrmecobius fasciatus
TGTGGAGATTGACTAGCCTAGTTCCTGTTTCCTTGAGTATTGTGCATGGGGACTAAATCCATGTGGTTCAATTGGTTTTATCTTTTTCATAGGAAACAAATACCAAGTCTAACCATCATCAGGCAAACTTTATCACCTTTGGGGTACCCAGAGGGAAAGGCTTTTTCCATTCCTGACCAGAAAACATGGTAGGAACCAGGGTTGTGTGAGGGAGGAGTAGTCGGCAATCAGGCATGCCTTTGAACATGCATTGACTTTACAGGTTCACAGGCTAATGGGTAAGTGGACATTTCCATATCCACTTTGACTCTTCTTATACTTTTTAAAGTATATTTTTGACATATGTTACTTGCGGTTGATAAATATTTGATAATCAAAGCCATCATATGTTGTGAAAGTAGTATTTGTATGATATCTTTAGCAGGAGTATTGAAGTAAATATGCTTTGAGGACTAGATTCAGAATAGGACTTTATCAGTATTGGTTCAGACTTAAAATTTCATCTGAATTCTTCCCAGTGGAATTGTCTTGCTCCTTCAATATTCTTAGTCCCTTGCCTAGCTCTCTCTTTTGCCTCCATCACATTCACCCTCTATTTACTTACTTAGTTACTATCATATCCCCCAGTAACATGAAGCTCCTCACTAGTGAGAATGCCACTTTTTCCTTTGTGTTCTCAGCACCCAGCCCAATGATGCCACACTTAATAATATTTGTTTAATTGAATTCCTATCATTCTACAGAGCAATTTATTTTGATAGCTCAGGATGGCAGTTTGATGAAGAAAGGATGAACTTGGCAGAAGATTTTGTTTTGGCTTTTTGTTTCTGTTTATATTTGGAAGAGAACTGTCCAAGTGAAGGAGTTAGTTTTTAATATTTTAAAGGAGGAAAAATGAGTTAATGATGGAGTCCAATGGTGGCCAATTAGTGATTCCCTTCTTCCTAATACCTGCTTACTGAGTGTGTCTCACATTTTGAGTTGAAAGAAAAGTAGGCAAGTTCTGGTCACTGTTATTCTTTTGCCTAGTCAGGGTTGTTTTGATTTTTTAAAATCCAGCTTCTACTTGTGGTCATCCTGGAGCCAACAGCATGTTTCTAGTGGCTAGTGGAGCAGCTTCATATTTGCTGGATGATTTTGCCAGTTACTGATATTTAGAAAGCAGAAAGAGTGCAGGTTGTGGCCAGGGCACTTGATTTGGATCTAGGCTTATCACACAAGTTCTTAAAGCTTCAGTTTTCCCACTTAAAAATAGGGATAATAATATTTATACCTGACCTCAGTAACTGTGATTAAAGCATTTTGAAACTTTAAAAGTGTGTATAGACAATTTTCAGATTAAGAAATTAAAGCCATTTCTAGTCATGGAAAAAATGCTCTAAATCACTATTGAAAATGCAAATTAAGACAACTCTGAGGTATTGCTTCATGCCTCTCAGATTAGCTAAAATGCCAGGAAAAGATGATGATAAATGTTGGAAGGGATGTGGCAAAACTGAGACAGTAATACATTGTTGGTGGAGTTGTGGACTGATCCAACCATTCTGGAGAGCAATTTGGAATTATGCCCAAAGGGCTATCAAACTCTGTATACTCTTTGATTCAGCAATGTCTCTACTAGATCTTTATCCCAAAGAAATTATAAAAAAGGAAAAAGGACTCACATGTACAAAAATGTATATAGTAGCCCTTTCTTGTAGGGGCAAAGAACTGGAAACTGGTTGCCCATCAATTGGAGAGTTGCTAAATAAGTTATGGTATATGAATGTTATGGAATATTATTGTTCTGTAAGAAATGACCAGCAGGATGATTTCAGAAAGGCCTGGAGAGACTTACATGAACTGATGTTAAGTAAAGTGACTAGAACCAAGACAATATTGTACACAGTGACAACAACATTATGTGATGATCAACTGTGATGGACATTGCTCTTTTCAACAATGAGGTGATTCAGGGCAATTTCAATAGACTTGTGATGGATAGAACCTTCTGCATCCAGAGATAGGACTATGGGGACTGAATGTGGATCACAACACAGTATTTTCACCTTTGCTGTTCTTTGCTTGTTTTTTTTTTTGTTTGTTTGTTTGTTTTTTTCTTTCTCTTTTTTTTTTCCCCTTTTGATTTGATTTTTCAAGTACAACATAATGAATGTGGAAATATGTATAGAAGAATTGCCCATGTTTAACTTATATTGGATTTCTTCCTGTCTAGGGGAGAAGGGAGGGGGAAAGGAGGGAGAAAAATATGTAACACAAGATTTTGCAAGGGTGAATGTTGAAAACTATCTTTGCATGTATTTTGAAAAATAAAACTCTATTATAAAAATGCCATGTAAATGTAAGTTGTTATTATATAGTAATTTACTGAGGTCGTAATTTTGGAACTAAATACAAGGAGATTGAGAATTATTATTATTGTGTCACCTACTCAAACTAGGCTCCATGAGGACATTTCAATTCATCTGTCAATTAGCACCTCACCCAGCACATAATAGGTGTTTAATAAGTGTATGTTTCAGGATTGCAGCTCTGCCAGTCTTTCTAGGTTCCTTTAGTTTCAACTATCTTTTCTCAAGTTTCATCTCTAGTTGAATGTCTTCAATGATAGTAGCTTTCACCTCAAAGCCTGGTAGTTTAACTCAGTCTTTTACTTTTTCAGTCTGATAGTCTGGAGATGAAACTAAATTCAAGGCTAGAGATAGTAGAAAAGGCATTCATTGTATAATTTATGCTCAAGAGCTAAATTGCTATTTATTGCCTCCATTTCTTCTCTTAATTCTCAGCTCTTTGCCATCTGATTTCTATTCTATCATTTAATAGGACTCTCTAAAGTTACTGATCTCTTAGTTACCAAATCTAATGGCCTTTTCTTAACCATCATCCTTAACTTCTCCATGGCAGTTAATGCTCTGCTGACCAGCTTCTCCTTCTGGATGCTCTTTCTTCTTTGTGTCTTCATGACATTTTTCTGTATTGGTTCTTTCTCCTCACTTTTAGACCACTTCTAAGGCTTCTTTGTTAGACCTTCACTGTGAATGATGAACCCCAAGGTTCTCTCTTTGTGACTTCATGATCTCCTATAGTTTGAATTATCATTTTTGTGCAGATGATATCTAGATCTGTTTATTCAGCTCTAGTATCTCTTCTGGGCTCCAGGGCTACTTCGCTTACTGAACAGTTTCACCAAAATGTTAGACATTTTAGAGGAGGATGTCTTGTAGGCAGCTCAAGTTCAATATACCTAAAACAGCTCATGTTTTTTCTCCTCAAACTTTTGTCTCCCCAAACAAGTTGTCTTGCTTTTCTAGAGGGCATCTCCATACTTCAGAATCCAGCCATGTTCACAACTCCTCACTCCCTTCCTCCACACAAGCCTGGTCACTGTAGAACTTTGTTGTAGAGCCATTCCCACATCACCTTTTGTATAGGTCCCAGTTGTTCTTCCCCTCATAGCCTCCTGTCCTCCCTTATTTCAGTATTTTGGACTCACAGGTTCAAGTCTCTTCCCCTCTCCAAACTGTTCTCTACAAGTTTTTAAATGATTTTCACAGGTGTTTCAGCATACAAGCTCAATCATGTGTTTTTCACAGATAGCTCCCAGTCACCTAGAGAATCAAACACACATCCCTCACAGAGTCCTGCCTTTTCTAGCTTTATTCTACATTTATCCTAGATGACATTTCATTTTCCATTTTTATGCCTCTTCATTTATTGTCCTCATGACTAGTTTCCTTCAAAGTACAACTCAAATACCCCTGCTTTAAATGCTTTTTCATTGGAACTACTTCAGATATATTTTACGTGTAATTATTTGAGTGTGCATTGTATATATTGTCTCTACTATGTGATGTAAACTCCTTGAAGGGGGACTGTTTCCTTATTATATTTATATACCTCCTTCTCTGGCTCCACACCCCTACCCTTCTCTATCTCCAATGGAGCTTACAAGAGGCACTTAACAAGTGTGTGTTGATTGAATGGATGCCCTTTTACTCCAGTGTGAAGTCTGGGATATGCTTGTAGAACAACCTCTGTATGAAGGGAGAAAGTGATTTGTGATGGTTCATTACAGTTTCTGGAGAGTAAACATCTAGGTCTGAATGATCCTGCTTGAGGAAGTGTGCCAGCAGGGAACCAGTGGGCCTTAACATGTTTACAGCCCCCCCTGAAGTACTCTTTGTTCTCCATGGGGTTATTGGAGGATCGCTGGTTATTTAACTATCCCTTATGATGGCTACAAATTACAGAAGATGGAATCCATAACTGCTTCTAAATAGGAGAGCTGGGCTGAAACAAGTTTAGAGCCATTGACTTCACATTTCTTACAAACTGCTAGAGGATCAGCTGTGGTGTTTGTCTTTGCCAAATGATGAGATGTTAGATTCCATTCTTGAAGATAACACTTTCCATGTTCCTGGGAACGTTCTTTTCTTGAGATGATGTTGACTAATAGTTGAGTTACCTAAGTGCTTTTGGAGAGCCAAGATAATTCTTTAAGATGTTCAGAAGCAGATTTTCTGGTGTTTGTGTCATTAAAAGTGATATTATCAAACCTGTAACTGATTCATCTATTGTGAAACTGTTAACTCTAGGTTGCCCCAAAAGTTTATAAGCTATTTGAGATCAGGAGCTATTTCATTTTGATGTTTGTTTCTTATGTACCTGGCTCGATGGTGCCTAGGGAATTAGCAGGATTTAGATACTTGTGGATTGAGTGACCCAGGGGATTTTCTCAGAGTTTCTCTCTCTCCTTTTGGAGACTTTAGTGTTTTGGTTTGAAGGAAAGATTGTTTGTGATTTGGGTATCTTTGACTTTTGATCTTTGCAGAGCAAATTGGGCAATGCCTGTTTTTAGAACATTTACCTTCTCACTAGAAGTCAGGTTTTGTTATGGACTAATATCTTATTTTCTTAGTGTTTTGTGCCTAGTGCTGAGATTCTGGATAATTGAGCTATAAAATCCAAGTAGCAAATCCAGAGGAGAGTTTGAAATTCATTCATTAATTCAACTGCCTCTTGTCTATGTACTAGTCTGTACTAGGGATAATGGAGAATGCTGAAGATATGCTTTCAAACTTCAATAAATGTACACTGTTACTGGAGAAACAAGATAAGAATGTGAAATAGCTATATATAAGCAAATATGTGGCATGCTATAGGCCCTACATATAAACTTTGATGGATTTATAATCTTATCAGTGTGAGCAATTTTTCCTCCAGTACAGTCAGCAAACTAACCATACTTTCTAATCTTGTTCATAAAGTCTCCTTAGAAGATCTACTATGTACAAATCTTCTGGAGCACTACACCTTTATTGAAGAAATGCTCTAAGCTAAGCCTGGATAGAGATGAAGATTTGTTGAAATGAGAGTAAGGATGATAGGGAACATTTCAGTTCACACTAGAGAATTCTTAACTTTTATAAGCTTTATAAGTTATATAACTATAAACTTTATAGTCTGGTGATACCTACGGACTGATTCTCAGAATGTTTTTAAGTGCATAAAGTGAAATAAATATAGGGTATATATCAAAAGACTTAGGAGAGTTTTAGGCTTTAATAACTTAAGAAGCACAAAGGCTACAAACTTGAAAAAAAAACTTTGAAGAGTTGCTTATTTAAAATTTTCAAGTATTGATAAGTTTCTTATGAACATTCAGCATAATCACTGTCTTGTGTTAATCGTTACTGTAGCTGATTTTTGAACTTTGTAAAAACTTTTATCAGTTGCTTCTTAGTGACTGAAAGGATTGTATTTTTAATCTTGGCTTTAAGGTCATTCAGAGAATAAGATTTTGATGCATTCTCCACAATTTTGATATATAACCCTTCAAAAAAGGAGTTTAATGGAGATAGATCTGGAGAATTAAGCAAGAGGACCTCCTTTACCAATCCCCTGGTCTGAGAAAATTTCATCCAGAAAATGACACATATATTATTATGTAATGACAAGGTGACCCATCTTGTTAAAATTATTAATATATAATATTATTTATTTTCATATTTATACATGATGTGTTTATTATTTACATAATAAACACATCATGTATAAATATGAAAATTAATAATTATTCAAAATTTTAAAAACACTTAAGTGTACAAGAAATTTAAATAAACTTTCAAGTGATGTTTTTTGTAAGCTTGTAACCTTTATACTTTTGAAGTTATTAAAGTTTAAAACTGCAGTAATATTTGTTGGACACTTTGTAGGATCACAAAAAAAATAAATTATATTGAAATACAGATATTATTTATTTTGAAAAATTGTTCACAGATCCCAGATTAAAATCCTCGGTTTACTTGAATGTGGAAAGCTTTGTTTTTTTATCAGTTTAGGAAATCTTGCATGATTATAAGCTCATCAAAAAGACATCAGTTGCATTCTTGAATTTCTTGAGGATCTAGTAGACATTAAAAGTTTTTTGCCACTGTCTAAGTAACTAGTGAATTTGTGAGGCAAAATTTGAATCCAGGTGTTCCTGACAACAAGGCTTATATTTTTGTCCCTACTACTTGGTGACTGTATTTTTTTATTTGAGAACATGAGCATCAAGAGAAAGCTCACAATAGTCTTCTCATGGATTTATAATTGAGTTTTCATCTCTTATATTGAAATATCTGCTTTTACGCTGGGATCCTGCTCTTTGCCCTTGTATATTCTGTTTTTGTCACCTCAAAATTGAGAGAAGACCTTTCCAGAAGCAATTACTTCAGCAAAGGAGCAGTGGAGAGAGAAAACAGCTGTTATCTCGCTCTATGGGTAGCCCCTTCATATTTTAGCCCTTTTGTGACATCCATGTGCTTCCTGATGTTTGGGTATCCCTGATAAATCATAGAAATCCTTGAGATTAGATCACTTGCTTTGTCCACAAAGAAGAAAATAGTATTTTCCCTTCAGGCCATTAGTATCATGGCAGTAAGGATGAAGATCATGATAATCAGACAGTAGTGTGCTTGGTCACTGTTGACAGTGGGAGAATTTAAGTGAAGCATCCTTGTTGAACTCATTCAAGAAAAAAAGATTTTTTGGGGATGGCCCTTATGAATAATTCAGTCTCCTCATCTTAGTGAGCACTTTGTTCTGTCTTTTCAGAGAACCAAAAGAAGGCATCCCTAAGAAATGAGGTATCTGCACAGTGTAACTTGAAGAGAACATTTCTTATGGCTCTTGGGACATCAGTGTATACATAATTGATAGCAGCCGATAATGGACAGCAAAAAAAAAGTTGCATGGAACCTTCTTTGTGGTGGAGCAGGAACTGAGTTCTCAGTACTTGGAAACAGCCTAGTTTTAGTGCTTATGATCATAGGATTTAGGGCTAGGAAGGATCTTAGAAATAATCTAGTTGCATAGAAACTCATAATAGTAGGGGAACTCTGAGGTCATCCAATTCATCTTATTCCCTTCTGTCTGATATTCCTGACACATGCTCTTCCAGTCACTACCTAGGGGAGAACTTGACACCTCCTGAGGCAGCTCATTACACTATTTGACAGGTATAATTACTAGGAAGTTTTAACTTAAATAAAGCCAGAAACATTTGCAGCTTCCAAGTTCCACACTCTCTGGCATCAAATAGAACAAATATAGCTTCTTTCCATATGACAGACCTTCACCCAAGAACTTATCCTATTTCTCCCAAGCCTAAGTCTTTATGAATGCTACTAAAGTGCAAATTTTCTCCTTTCCCTTGAATTTGTGGTGAGGAGAAGTATGGGGTTGGGAACTGGGGAGGAGAGTGACCTAGCATATTTCTATATTTCCAGCCCTAACCACAATACTCTGTTTAGAAAGGCCGAAGTCATCATTCTGAGTTTTGTAAACTTTCCTATCCAAAAGAATAAGCAGCCCATGATCCCCTTGTGGTTACTGTCATGCTTATTTTATCTTGCCCTCTTAATTGGACTTAGACAGTAGTAAAATAAATGGCATATCCCCCAGAAATTAGGTATAGTATAGTTTCCAGGAAGAGTTTAAGCACCTCACTTTACAGAGAGGAACCTGAGACTCACAGAGGGGTTAGTGACATGCTTGCCAAAGGTTACTGGAAGCAAATGGAGCCAGAATTTTAAGTTAAGTTCTTTCACTACAAATCTAATGCTCTTCCCTTTCTAGCACAGTGATAAACACTTAATAACTGCTTGCTGCTTGCCCCATGCAGCCTATCTTAGAGGACCCAATCATTTGCCAAAGAAAGATGACTGAGAAAAAACCAAACTTGAAGTTTTTATCACTGAATGTTGCAGATATCTGGTAGAACACATGCTATGATAAAAGCAGCTGAGTAAAGGTGATCCAGGGTGTGCCTTTCAGTTGTCCATGTTATAGAGCTGAGGATGCTCTTTGAGATCTTTGGGTAAAAGCAGCCTTGATGGGTGATAACTTTTGAAGGGTTGTTGGTTCATCCCAGTTTGCCATGCTCTTCTTTTGCGGGGGAGGGTAAGATAGGTAGGTGGTGGTATAGGCTCCTTAGAATACCGTTAGGGCTCTGCCTTGCCTGTCTGCCTGCCTAGTTATTTTGGATGATAATCTTGTTTTAACATCACTTGGATTTCTGAATATATTATTTCTCACCAAGTGAACTGTTCTTTTTATTCAAGATTTAAAAAGAAAAGGAATAGTTCAATAACACTAATCAACATATATACTGTATCTGACAATATACACAGTATTCTATATTTGTTATTGTCCATCTCTTCAAAAAAGAAAGGGAGGTGATTTTCTTAATTTCTCCCCAATGACCATGCTTTTAAAAAGGTTTTGTTGATGCTTTTTTTTCCTTTTAGAAATTTTTTTTTGTGTTTTTACTTTATCCTCATTTTCCAATGATTCACCCATGCCCCAAAGACATCCTCCCATTCTGTCTTTAAAATTTTTTTATTTTATCATTTTTTTTTGTTACAGTTTTGAGTTCTGAGTTATTTCCCTCTCTTTCAGCACCATATGAGAGAAGGCCAATATTCTGTGTAGCATATATAGTTATTTATATAGCTGTTGTTATGTGGAACCATATAATACTTCCATATATCAGTTCTTTTTTGGAGATGAATAGCATTTTCCTTCATAAGTTCTTTGTAGTTCATTTGAATGTTCATATTATTCAGAATAATTTGGTTATTCACGATTACTCTTCAAACAATATTTCTGTTATGGTATACAACATTCTTTTGATTTTTCTTGTTTTAATCTGCATTATTTTCTTGCAAGTTTTTCTGTTTTTTTTTTCTAAAATGAATTTGCTCACTATTCCTTAGAATATAGTAATATTCCATCATAAGCACATATTACAACTTATTTGGTCGTTCTTCAATTTATGGGCATCTTCTCAATTCTTTTGCCACCATAAAAAGAACTGCTTTAAGTATTTTAGAATATTTAAGTTCTTTTTTCCCTGACACCTTGGGAAACAGACCTAATAGTGGTATTGCTGGCTAAAAAATATACATAGTTTTTTGTAACTCCTTGGGCACAATTCCATATTGCTCCCCAGAATGGTTGGAAAAGTTCACCGTTCCATCAACAAAGTATTAGTGTCTTAATTTTTCCACATCCCCTCCAACATTTGTCATTTCCCCTTCTCTCATTTTAGCCAGTCTGATTGGTGTGAGATGTTACCTCAAAATTGTTTTCATTGCAAGTAGATGAGGTACATGGAAAGTTCACTGGCTTGTGTCCAGATTACATAGAGTTTGAAGTTAAAGGAAATATAGTTCATATTAAATTTTACCTTGTCTTTTCAGATTTGGCTGTTTCTGTCTGGACAGATTGGCTCATGGAGGCCATCTTTGCACTTAGTAGGTGGTCTGATATTGGAGATATATGTTGCTTTGATTTCATAAATGTGGAACCTTTGTTTTTAGATTTCAATAATTTACATTTTCTAATTTTATATGATTTTTGTTCATATTCTTCTATAAATCCTTCACAAAGTATCCAATAACAGCATTAAAAAATCTTGCTGTCTGACTACCCATTTCTTCTTTCCTCATCACTCATATCCTCTGTCTTGTCTTTTGCCTTACTTGTCTTATTCTTGAGGAATCTTTAGGAATCACATACCATTTCTTTGTTTATTTTTAAAATATTCTTTTTTTTTTAAAATTTTGAGTTCCCAATTCTCCATCTCCCAGCCTTTGTGCCCCACCTATTAAGAAAGTAAGCAATATGATGTCCATTTTAAATGGGGAATTGTGCAAAATATTTTCATATACTATAAAAGAAGGGGAAAAAATAAAGGGATTCTCATTCAATTCTAATAAAAATTTAAGAAATAAAATTTTGAACTCTGAGTATTAAAGGAGAAGACATTGACTTACTATGAGAGCTGTGAACTTTGTTGACATCATTTTCTGTATTTCAGGTTTCTCCTGGTAAGTTGTGCTGGATTGGCAGGATCGCCTTTTCCTATTCTAGATCGGACCAGAAGAGATGCCATATGTGTCATATGGGTGTAGGGTACAACAGAAGTGGCTTCGTGATTTCCTCTTACTCTTGAGATAGAAGTTAAATTTGATCCGCTTGAGAGACTTTTACTTTCCCAGATGTTTGAAACAGGAGGGTAATATTGTAGGATTTCTAGTTTCTTGGAGAATTTCTAGGTGTGTTTTAAGTATTTTTGATGTCCTGTAAGTGTGGAACTAAGAAATAGGTGGCATGGTGATTGGGTGTGGCCCAGAACCATGTACAACATAATAATTGACTAAAGGCTATGGAAGCAAGACTGGGTGAGATTCAGGTGAGTATACCAGTTGTTCCACCTACATGTGAGTTGTTGAGAAATGGCCAGTTAAACAGGATCTCCAAATTCCTGTAGGTTGCTGGGGGAAGCAGTTGCAATCAGGGTGATGATATATTAAACAGAGTGGTATAGACTGGCTGCCTTTCTGGCGAGAGAAACAATGGATGAGTTGGTGTACTCTGACATTAGAGAGCACGTAGACTCCTGTGGATGACCAAGATTGGAGGTATAGCTGGACTGTAGGCTCATGAGGCAATTACCTATTTCTGACAAAGCGATTGTTTTAATGGGGACATGTCACTTTTTCCTGTACCTTCAGCTTTTCCTAGTGCCTACCTGAAGAACTTAGCTAGTGACTTATTGTAGAAATAGTAGAAAGAATACTGCAAACAGCTCAGGTTTAGAGATCCAAGACCCTTTTGCCACCTGAGCTTAGGACTTCAGTCTTCTGGTTTTATAGCAATGGGGAAATACCTTTGTAAGCAACTGGACTATCCAGTTGGAAGTTGTAGCAGCATTTCCTGGAACAGATTCAGTTACCATAAATAAAAAAGAAAAACAGATTTAACGAGGTGCTAGTTTATTTCATGGGTGATATTCTTGCTTGGATTTGGTTAGGAAAATAACTAGATAGTGTCATGAATTGTAAGCAAACCACATATTTGTCTGCAAGTAGCTTGCTTTTGTCATATGCTTTAGCTGGGCATCAGGTTTAAGGGAATAGTCCAATTGTCTTAAATGAAACCCTGCAAGAGAAATTAGATGTTGAGGATGGTCAAGTATGGAACTAGTCTATCGTCCTCAGTCTCTGGTTCTGCTAACTGTTGGAGCTCATTCTGGTTGACTTGATAGTGGGGTGTCCTGCCTGGTGTTTACTTCATTAGGCAGTTGTCCCTGGGATGTCTATTTAATCACATTAACTGAGGCCCAATGGGGAGATGTTTTTTCTGGGTGGGGAGTTTTCTGCAGCCAGCCGATATTTGACATCCATATCAACTTTGCAAAGAAAACCAGCAGATACCTTAGATCAGTGTGGAACATGAGGCTGTTCTTTGTGCCAGATTAATTAAAAATGTATATACTAGTTTTGACCTGGGCCAAATTGCATGGGACTTCACTAGAGCCCAAACTCTATTTTTGCATCAAATTTGAGAGCAACACGATTCTACAACTGCCCTTCTTACCTTTCTGCCTCTATATAAGACATGACCATATAAATGAAAGTCATATTTTAAAAATTTTATTTATTAGTTTTCAACATTTACTTTAATATTTTGTTTTCTACTTTTTCTTCCTTCCTCCCTTCCCCAGATGTCAATCAATCTGATATAGATTACACATGTACAATCATAGTAAACATATTTTCACATTAGTCATGTTGTGAAAGAAGAATCAGAACTAAAAGAAACCCAAGTGAAAATAATACACTTTATCATATTAATACTTACTATGTCTATGTGTAATTGTGTGTATATTGTATATGTATATATGTATGCATGTAGATGTCTATATATGTGTATATACGTGTGTGTATGTGTATGTGCATATACAAATATATCTGTGCTTAACTATAGCCTGCTTGAGAAGGGAGGTGGGTGATGAAAGGAGAAAAAAAGAATAAAAAGTACACAGCAGACAAAAAATATCCTACAAGGAAGCAAAGAAAAGATGGACAGTCGTGAATATAATGCCTTCTATTATTATTTATGCTTTCTTGAAATGGAAATTTATTGACTCTTCCCTGATGTTCTGCTGGGCACATGAAATGGTTTGTTTTGTTTTGTTTTTCTGTCTCTTTTTAGTTTTTTCTTATTTTGTATTTAGTTTTAAGTAAATTTTTTTTTAAAGAAAGTTAAAAGTTACATTCAGAGACTACATACTTTTTTTCTCAGGATTGGATGATAGCATTTTCCATAATGAGTCTGAAAGTCATATTATTGACCAGAGTAATTATATTTGGTAAAATTACATATTGAAGAATTAGCAAAAAATAGTTTTTTCATATCCCAGTTACTCTTTGGTTACTTGCTAGAGTGATCCACTCTTAAAAATGGTGTATTTTATTCTCAAAAAGACAACTGATATTATGATTAGCATCACCATTAATCTTTTTACCTTATCATTGTGGTTGAGGCTAAAGCAGTTGAGGAGACTGTCGCTTTCCTCAGAGAATTGGAGGCAGCAATGTATATAGAGAAAAGAACATAGTGCTTCAACTCAGAAAATCTGGTTTCCAGTTCCAACTTTTGTTGTTGTTGTTGTTTTATTATGATCTTGGCCAATCCATTTCTCCTTTACTTATTTGAAAAATGAGAGAACTGGACCAGATTGCTCTCTAAAGAGCCTTCTGGCTTGAAGTCTTTAGATCTCATGATTCTGGTGCAGTTGACTAAGAGCTTTTTGGGGCTTTGAGAAGCATCTGCCTTTGAGCAGTCAGGTGAGGATTGGAATGTTTTCTGACCAGTTCATGTAAGCTCTTTAGAGAATTTACAGAAAGCTGTTAAAAACTGTTCCAGCACCCCTTAGTTCTAAGTCCCCAATGATTTTGTGGATGATCCCTTTTCAGTATAAAATATAGGAACTGTATGTTAGCCAGTCTTACTTGATTGAGGCGTGTAATGGCTCCCATCTTTGTAGACTTTTTTCTTCAAGTTGGAAGGCCTCTCTATGAAGCTTGGAAAGTTTGCCTTTCCTCACTATTGGTGTTGGTGTTGTTGTTGTTGTTGTTTTTTTTTTTTTTTTTTTTTTTAAATATCATAGCTTAAATCTCAGCTCTGCCAGTCTTTGTATAGTAGGTTTACTCTTGATATTAGCCTATAGAATGGTTCTCTTAACTTAGACATAACAGGTACACAATAAACTTTTTTAAAGACATAAGTATGTTTTTAAAGTTTCTTTTTCAAAAAAGCAACTTTAAAAAATGAAAAAACCAGTTTACTTATATTAATATGGCCTTCATTGTAGATATACTCAAAGATAAAGAATATCTTTGAATATCATGGAATTAGTGATAATTTCTAGATATTTCTAGATAATTTCATATGACTTTGAGAAAAGTTTTGGAAGTAAATCAAAATATTATTCATTACTTCAACTCATTTTCTCACCAACCTTCCAAATATTTAGTATTACAGCCAGTCCTAAACATAGAAATTAAAGACTTGGTTTTACCTGAGTAGCTATCATTCATCTTCTGTCACACAGTCTAATGCATTTCTGGGTTGTGGCAGAAACATTCAAGTAATCCATTTGCTGATGACTTTTTCAACAACACTTGCAGCAAAATGTTATTGAGGGTCTTTTGTGAGTGCAGTCCTTTTACAGAAATTCTTATAAATAAACTGATGGAAATCATATAGCTTACTCTAGCTGGGCCCCTGGTAGTGGTGTCTCCCTTTTCTTCCTGATTGTTCTTGGTAATCACCTTGCCATTTTCTCCCACTTTCCAATAGTGGAACTATATTTCTTCTCTATTTGTTTCTGGAAGATATAAAATTTTTTGTCCCTGAAGTAATTACTACTGTTTCTTGCATACAGAAGTAAGTACTTGGTAGATGTTTGTTTAATTATTTTTTGACAATGGTTGATTTTATCATGTATGTTTGCAGAGTATTGCTACAAATATCACTTGTTGATTTGGAACTGGTTTATCCACTAAAACAGTAGTTCTTGGCTTTCCTTTGCATCTTTGACCCTTCTGAAAATCTTGGAGTCCATAGACCCTTTCTTAGAATGTTTTTAAATGGACAAAATAAAGTACATGTAATTCAAGGGAAACCAATTCTATTAAAATACAATTATCTAAATTTAGTGCACTCTCGAGCACAACCCCTCCCCCCACACACACACAACACATACTTAAGTGGGACCCACCCCTTCACCCCTGCTTAAGAACTAAAAAATTAAAATGGACCAAATAGATGTTAATAACTTCAGGAGACAAGAAGAAACATTAAAACAAAATAAAAATTTCAAAAGCTGAAAAAATAGAAGAAAATGTGAGGTATCTCATTGCAAAAATAACTGACCTCATTGGAATAAATTGAGTCATTACATTGCTTTTTTTAATTTTAATTTGGTTTTATTTTTCATTACGTTAATCATTTCAAGAAATCTTAAAGACACCCAGATCTCTTAAAACTAGAAAGCAACATAAAAATTGAAAGAATCCATTTTGTTGTCATCTGAAAGAAACTCTAAATGAAAACTCCAAGGAATCTTAAAGCCAAATCCAGACCTCCCAGGTTAAAGAGTATTGTAAGCAGTCAGGAAAAAAGAAAGCAAGTATTGATGAGGTGCTACAAGAATTAGCATCTACTACTTTCAAGGAATGGAGAGCTTGGAATATATTTCAGAAAGCAAAGGCTTTGTGTTTACAAGCAGCAAAACTTGAATAAAACCCCACTGAGGAAAAAAATAGATTTTTAGTGAAATAGAAAATTTTCAAAAATTCCTAATGAGAAGACCAGACTGATATAGGTTTAAAATTATTGTTAGGAGTCAAGACACAACTGAAAAGACTGAGCAACAATGAATTAGTAGCAGTACTAAATATATACTTCAGAAAAGATAGAGATGATAGACCTCTGGAGAATATTGAATGAAAATATGAGGAACTTTCTGTTTCTCAGCTGTACATATCATGTTCATCAAAATGGACATATATTAAGGCATAAAAGGACATGTAGGGAAGAGGTCCAGGCCTTGAAACAGACTCATCTTCCGAGTTCAGACCTGGCCTCAGACATTAGCAGTGTGATATCCTGGGTGAGTCACTTCATCCAGGTTGCCTCAGTTTGTCATTTGTAAAAAGAGCTGGAGAAGGAAATGACAAACTACTTTAGTTATCTTTTGCCAAGAAAACCTCAAAATGAATAGCCATGAAGAGTCAGATACTACTAAAATGATGCAAACAACGAAGCATAAAAACCTTCGCAAATAAATGCAAAAAAGCAGTATTAAATTCATCTTTTATTGACCATAATGCATAAAAAAAATTCCGTAAAAGATCTTTGAAGCAAAACTTATTAGTTACTTGAAAACTAAATAACTTAATCCTAATGAGTGGGTGGGATCACAGAAAAAATCAGAAATAATCAATGGCTTCATTAAAGATAATGACAATGAGACACAATATGTGACAATTTTGAGGATGTAGCTAAAGTGACAAGGGAAATTTTCTATCTTTAAGTACTTTAAGTACAGATTGATGGAGGAATTAAAAGCAGTTATTAGAGGCTGTTTTTTCCCAATAATATGCCAGTAAAACTAACTCAATGAAGGGTAAAATCAAGTGAGGGCTTTTTAAAGATTGGGGGGGGGGCATGGACTTATTTTTAGATAGCAAGGAAAGAACCAGTACATAGGAAGAAATTTATGATGATAATGAGAGGGAGAGGAGAGCTCAAGAACATATGCAGTATGTTGGAGAAGATGGAAGGAATGGAATCACAGATGAATGTAGAGGGTGCTGTCCTTGGAAAAGAAAAATCACCACCTCATTATTCAAGCCTGAGGAAAGGAGGAGTAGCACAGTGGAGGATGATGTCAGAGGTATATGAAATGAGAAGAGGGCATTCTAGGTGAAGAGCCTCAATTTTTTTTCAGGAAAGTATGAGGCAAGTTTCTCTACTGAGATGATGAGGGAGGTATGCCATGGGGATGGAATACAGGAAAAGGGAATATTCATTTGTTAAGCATGCCAACCATGTGCTATACTAGGCACTTAAGAAATATTATCTCAATTGATCCTTACAACAACTTGCTTGTGAGATAGATCCTATTATTCCCACGAGAGGCTTGAGGACAGATGCAAATGTTTGGAACAGCCACTGAAGTTCATAGCAGAGAGAATTATTAATTGGAGGGAAATAAAAAGATTGCTTTTCTGAAGTAAAGGGCCCAGCTGAATTTAGATAATATAAATTTGTAGTGAACCCAATCAGTATGGTTTCTTGGCTTCCTCCAACTTTGTTTAGGAGCAAAGGAGGCAGTTGGTGAGAGTAATTCAGGTAGGAATTTGGCAAGGTCTAATTGGTGATAGGACAAAGGGACAAATGGAAGCTATTGTAAAACTGAACTGGTTCACTAGAGGGGTTGATATTGGTAAAGTTATAAAGGGTATAAACAAACTATTGAGGAGAGGAGTAAAGAGGTTAAAGGTCACAGGGAGGATGAAATACTGGGTAGGGGTCATAAGACAGAATTATGGAATTATAACATTATAATCAGGTAAAAAAATTACAGAATTCATGACTATGACAGGAACATTTGTGGATGATGGCAAAATTTGGGCATGATTATTTCTGGATAGCTTAGGGGGGGAGTGGAAGAGCAGATCATGGGAATTGAATAGATGAAGAAACTGGCAAGTTTTGGTAAATGATGGAGTATCATCATACATGTTGGAAGTCCCTCAGTATAAGGCAGAAGTTTTTTTTTAAAGAAATTCAATTTTTTTTCTCAAAACTTTTCTAAAGAGTTTTAAGTCTCTGCCAAACTCCAGATTCCCATTTGCCTGATGGTTAACTTTTAATTAATTAGTATCTTAAGAATTTGTGGCAGGCCCTCTCTTGTCACAGATCCCATCTATTTGGGAAGGAATACGGAAAGTATGGAACTCCTTTTCTTTTACTACTACTTGCTATTTGATAATTCATTGTTACCATGTAGTATGTATGTATGTATTTATTTGATCCATTGCCCTGCCCAAGACACTTGAGGAGAGAAAAGAAGAGCTTTTTCTTGAGGAGCTTA
This sequence comes from Myrmecobius fasciatus, assembly GCA_023553655.1. Classification (NCBI taxonomy): domain Eukaryota; kingdom Metazoa; phylum Chordata; class Mammalia; order Dasyuromorphia; family Myrmecobiidae; genus Myrmecobius; species Myrmecobius fasciatus. The sequence continues at coordinate 436,579 of JAJPUD010000554.1, forward strand.
GAGTTTCTCCAGGGACTAAACCTTATTGAATAAAACTGGTAGACAATGTTGCCAAGATCCCTGATATGATTGCATGATACACACATTAAAAAGCACAAGGGAAATTCAGAAATGTAAGTACTGTTGTGGAAAGACATCTTGGAGGATTTGGCTTGTGAGTGAGCCAAATAGAGAGAACTGAACAGAGACATGAAGTGAGAAAATGAACATGATAGAGTGTGAGTTTGTAAGAAGGTAGAATGGGACAGCAAAGAGACAAATATGGCTGAAGACAAGCAGTAGGAAGGAATGAGACAGGCTGCTGTTGGATTTAAGATTGATGAGATAGGCATTGGGAAATAGGGCATCTTCAACTTTTAGTCACTTCTTTCAATTCAGTTTAACAAACTTTGGAAAACTCTTTACTATATCTAAAGCACTAGACATACAAATATAAAAATAACAATTTCCCGCCCCTTTAAGAAGGTGGAAGAATTATTTGTGACTCAGCACCTTTTCTGTGTCCTAAGTCTATGGCCTAATTTTGACTTCTTGAAAAGGAAGTAGTGATAGTCATGAAATCTTTTTCCCTGTGTATATTCTTGGTGCAAGTATAGTCTAGTACACTGGTTTGTTTGGGAACACACAGTGAGCTTTGTGTATGCTGAACAACAAAGTGTAATGAATTTCTTGAAAATAAATATGAGTGTCTGTTTCCACTGGTCTATAAATATATAAAGTGGCTGTAACCACCAATAGGGACACTAAATAGTCTACCCCATCACACTCCACCTGTGCTGTGCTCATCACTGACACATACTCACATGTATTCATAGCTGCTGTGTTCTGTAAATTCCCATTGTAATTATCCCTCATTATAAAGGGTAATAATAATATCCTGTTTCTGTAGTACCTTTCATCCCATGATCTTACAACACTTCACAGGTGTTTATTAAAGAAGCTTCACACTCTTTGGGTAAATGAGGAAGATCATAGAGAAAAAAAGTTTATATTGATTTTCTCTGGAATATATACCATCCTCATTTATTCTGTTTCCTGTTGGAATGTTTCTTTTGAAAGATATAAACAAAACCCCCTTAGATTTTCTAAGAAAAATTTTCTTTTTATCAAATGGTAGTTGAGCAGACCATATGGCAGTGATGTCTTAAGTAATTGCCTCTTAGATAGTATACAAAGTATCATGGTTTGGGAAAGAATTGATGAGTAAATAACACTTGCGGATGGGGGGAGTCCAGTAGGGTAATTTAGCAGAAAGTCCAGAAAAAGAAATGTTCTGACTTGGAGTACCCTTCTCTTTGACTTTTTTTTTTTTTTTTAACTTACAAGTTAGAAGCCCTTTCATGAGATTTTAAGATGGGAGAGTTCCAGAAATTTTGTTTTAAGCTTTGAGTCAGAGTTTTTATTTGACCACTGCTCCATAATGTGAATAAATGAAAATGCACTTACCCTTATCGAAAGCTTTGGGCTACCAAGTTCTGGAGATACAAGACAGTCCTTGCTCTCAGGGAGTGACATTCTTATATGGAAGACAGCACACAGAAGTATGTGCAAATCAGTGGGAAAGACCCAGTAATCTTAAGATACAGAGAATCATGCCTTTTTTTTTTTTTTTCCCCTGAAGGCAATTGGGGTTAAGTGAACTTGCCCAAGATCACACAGCTAGGAAGTGTTGTGTCTGAGGTCAGATTTGAACTTGGGTCTTTTGACTTCAGGGCTGGTGCTCTATTCACTGTGACATCTAGCTGCCCCTGAATCATACTTTTTCTTTACTATCATTGACCTTGATAAAAGGTACTGAATCATTTGAAGGACTTAGGTGGGATGTTCTGCCTTTTCTTCATCATGAGTGTCTTTAGCTGGTGCTAGTCAGAAGCTCACATCCTTACAGGGACTGCCTCTTTAGAAGGGACTGAAAGAGTTAGGCTGCAGCATTATTGGTGATTTGTGGCAGGGAGGAGAAGGGGAAGTGTGTGCTGCTATTGCCTGGATTATTGGGTTTACTTGCCTAGTGTTGATATGTTGGGATGGTTGCTAAGTTTAGCAGGCCCTTATGTGACTTAAGTTTCTTTTCCCTTCCTCATACCTCAGGTTCCTGTCTGCTGAATGAGCTTGAGTCCTAGTTTATAGAACTGTTATGAACTATCATTGTAGGAACAAATAATAAGGTGCTTTCTGGCTCAGGTGTTGACCTGAGCAGAAACCTAAGCAGAAAACATTTTGCCTAGCCCATGAAGAGCTTACACATTTATGAAAATATCTCCACCTTACATATTAGTGAAGTGTCTATTTATGTCAATCCCAGAATTACCATAAATTTTTCTCCACTACTATTGGCTAGGTTCTTTCTTAAAGGATTAATGTAACCTAAGATTATATCAATAGGCATCCGTCCTATCAATAGTTTAGGCCTGGTTAGGTAGGCATTGTGAATAGTTGGGAATACTTGGGTTCCAGTCTAATCTGTGATATATTCTCTGTGTGTCTGGGCAAACCATTTATTTAATCTCCTAGTGCCCAATATTTCATACTCTACAGTAAAGAGAAAGGCCAACTGAGTTTCATTGGTAGAGGAAGTAACTTACCATAAGCTACTAAATCATTTATTTACATTAGTGTTAAGATTTTGTAATGTTCCAAATATTTTTCGAATAGTCAAATTCTATGAAGATTTCCAGCGATCTTTCCTGTCATATCAGTGTTAAGAAAAACGGGGCTTATTTCAGTATCTCTCTGCTCTTGTCAAGAATTTCTCCTGTCTTCCAGGCATGAAGGAAATCTGAATTAGTTTTGCCTTTTTTGTTGATAGTCATAACAACTTTTTTTTTTTGATGTCTAATATTTATGTCATCGATATTTTATTTTTTAAATCATTTATTGGTTCCTTTGCACAGAATAAAAAACCTTTCCTGAATTTTTTACTTTCTTGTTGCTGTATCTACATACATACTTGTTAAGACTATATTTGCTTCCTCTTACTTTCACATGATTCAAATCATACTTTAGTTTTTCAGAGTTGAGAAATTTTCCAGTCATCTTCCAGGCTAGTCCTGTGCCTATAAGCCTCCACAAATTCCAATTCCTTCTTATCTACAGCTTAAAGGTTAAAATGTTTTGAATTTAGGAATTTTTCAAGAACTCAATGAATGCTTTGAAAATGGACAGTGATGATCGATAATAAAGAAGGCAGAACTTAGTTTTTTTTTTTTTTTCTTTTTCCAAAGAGAATAATATTGGAATGGAAATATTAGAACAAAAATGGCCCAATAAATAAGGAGGACAGTAAGATTTCACCTAGCTGCCCTTGATAAGTTTGAGTCACTGGCCCATAAAAAACAAATCCCAGGCTAATGAAAACTGGAAAGGCAGGTATAATGATTTAGCTACTGATAATCTTTGAAAAGTTATGGAGGGAAAAACAAAACAAAACAAAACAGAGATATAGTAATTAGAGCACTGGCCTTTGTGTAAAAACCTAGATTTGAATTTTTAGTTTGATACACTATGTGTTGCTGGTCAAATTATTTAATCTCTCAGTTTTAGTTTCTTCTGCAAAATGGGAATGATACTGGTATATATGATAATAATGCTTATAAGAGATATAATATATGATAATACCTATTTTTTTTAAAGTATGGAGAATAGGGATGGTGTCCCAGAACTAGAAAAGGGAACTTGTCCCATTGAAAAAAAGGGAGAGGAAAGGGGTTGCATGGTGGAGTTTGGGTGGGTAGGGGTTTGAGAAAATGGAATCTGCAGAGATCAGTGAGCATTACTGGCAAAATTCAAAGAAGTTATTATTAAAAGGTTTGTTTTTAGACATTTAGAAAAGAAAGTAGTGATCATAGAAAAGCAGATGGCTTGACCAATAATAGGTCATGACAAACTAGTTTTATTTCCTTTTTTTTTTTTTTTTTTTTTTAAACAAAGTTATTAGATTGGTAGGTCAAGGGAATGTTGTTAAATACTTGGTATTTAGGAAAATATTTGACGTCTGTCATGATGCCCTCATGGGGAGATGTGGAATAATTAGGATAAATTTAAAAATCTTGACACACATACAAAATCAATTTTAAAACACCACATGGCCTAAACTTTATAAAACATCTTGTAACATAGAACCAGTTGTTATATCATGAAGAAATGTTTTTTGACCACAAAATGATGGAGTTTCCATGTGAATAAATAGATCTTTTGTAGAATCAAAATCTATTTAATTATCAAAAGAGATACTTCCATTGGATGTTGGGAACCAGGGTCCCTTATGTTGACACTAGGTATACAAATATTAACATTAAATCCTGTGCCAAATTAGTCCATCAGTGAAGTCTGTGTATAAATCTTGGTTATCATCATTCTGTGATACCTGGCTTAAAGCAAACATACAAAAAAGCCACTGTGATGCACTTGCATTGTCTCTTTAGATGGCACTATGACTTCTAAGAACTGCAACAAGCACCATCTTCACTTTCTTACTACTGATGTGATCATTTCTAGGCAAATAATTCTATTTGAGATTTTTTTCCTCCCTTTAGGTACCAAACTTTATGACAATTGTATTTGGGAAAGTATGTCTTAAGTTTCTTTTGTATAACCACTATTTTATATGTCTTTTCCAAGTTTTTGCCTTGCTTTGGTTTTCTCAACAGAAATGGTTGGAAGGCATAGTATTCCGATCTGGTGTTTCTCCATAGTAATGACCTGTGGATTCTTTCAAATTATACTTTGTTCTCTGGTTTTAGTACTGTGAATTTTTTTTTTTTTAATGATTTCTGGAAAAATGGTATCGAAATTTTTTTATTTTTATTTTTATTTTTTTTTTTTTGGTCATTCCCTTTTTTGTTTTTTGGTGAGACAGTTGGGATTAAATGACTTGCCCAGGGTCACACAGCTAGAAAGTGTTAAGTGTTTTGAAGCTGGACTTGAACTCAGGTCCTCCTGACTCCTGGGCCAGTACTCTATCCACTGTGCCATCTATCGAGGCAAACCCCCTTCCCCCATTTCCCTTTTGAAAATCCAGCAATTCTTAGATTCTGTTTTATTTTCTAGGTGAATTTTTCCCTAAAAAATATCTCCTATGTTCTTCCAATTTTTCTTTCTTTTGATGACTGCTCTAATGTTTTTTATTTCATTGAACTTTTGGTTTTTTTATGTATTCTTTTAAAAATAGATTTTTGATATCTTTTGCTTTTACATATTTAATTTGTTTATATCTTTTCCTTTTCCCCTTCCCAGAAAGACATATACAATAACAACAACAACGTTTAAGGAGAAAAAGGAAAAAAAAACACCTAAATTAGCATATTTTTGAAAATTGATATTATCCAAACTGGGCAGGGCCAGACCTGCCCAGATTACATGTGTTACATGTAGTCCATTATATGAATCCCCACCTTCTGAAAAGGATCAGGGAAAGATCCGAATCTCTTTTTTGGAGCCAAGATTGATCATTATAATTTTATACCTTTCAGTTTTGACTGTTGGATTTTTTGGGGTTTTTTTTGTTTTTTTTTTTTTAACCCATTTCCATTGTAATCATTGCTTTCTTGCCTCTTCTGACTTCACTGAGCAATGAACTCATTAAAGCATTAACAGTGTTTCTTGGTATTCATCATATTGCATTTCATTAAACCCAGCAATATTCCATTACATTCATTTTCCAGAATTTGGCTATCTAGTTCCCATTTGATGTACATATACTTTATTTTAAGTTCTTTGCAACCACAAAAAGTACTGCTGTAGACATTTTGGAGTGTTAGGGGCTTTTCTTTCTGCTTATAATATGCTTAGCGATGGAATTTCTAGGTCATATCATAGTGATATTTAGTTACTCGGTTTGCATAATTTTTAATGCTTTCCAGAACAGATTCATTAATGTTATTGTTTTTCCACAACCTTTGCTACTTGACTTGTTTTATCTTTTGTCATCTGTAACAACCTCAGGGTTGTTTTGATTTTTATTTTCATTAGTTATTTGGAGTATTCTTGCTTTTGGCTGCTAATAATCTGTAATTCTTTTGAGACTTGTTTTTTCCTATCCTTTTATTACTTCTCTATTAGAGAATGGCTTTTTTGGTCTTCTGTATTTCTTTTTGTTGTCTTTTAGATTGTTGTTTTTTAGATAGCAGACAGTTTTAGAAAGACTAGGAATAGCAGTGTGACAAGGGAAAGCTATTGAAGGCATAAGAATAGGCAAAGAGAAGACTATTCTTATTTTTTAATGATATGGTTTACTTAGGAAATCCTAGAAAATCCGCAAAGAAACTTATTGAGACTGCACTAAAGTAGTAGTTCATAAAATTAATCCATAGACACTAATGCATTGTTGGTGGAGATGTGAAAAGATCCAATCATTCTGAAGAGCAATTTGGAACTATACCTAAAAGGCTATCAAACTGTGTATTCCCTTTGATCCATCAGTGTCTCTACTGGGTCTGTATTCCAAAGAGATTGTAAAAGAGGGAAAAGGATCCACATGTGCAAAAATGTAGCAGCTCTTTTTTTTTTTTTTTGCTGAGGCAGTTGGGGTTAAGTGACTTGCCCAAGGTCACAAAGCTAGGAGGTGTTAAGTGTCTGAGGCCAGATTTGAACTCAGGTCTTCCTGACTTAAGGGCTGGTGCTCTCTCCACCACACCATCTAGTTGCCCCATAGCAGCTCTTTTTTGTAGTATCAAGGAACTGGAAATTGAGGGGATGACCTTCAGTTGGGGAATGGTTGAATAAGTTAATTGTATATGAATGTAGTGGAATATTATTGTTCTATTAGAAATGAAGAGCAGGCTGATTTCAGAAAAACCTGGAAAAGATTTACATGAATTGATGCTGAGTGAATTAAGCAAAGCCAGGAAAATATTATACACAGTAACAGCAAGAATGTGTGATGATCAACTGTGATGGACTTGGCTCATTTCAACAATGAGGTGATTCAAGGCAATTCCAATAGACTTGTGATGAAAAGTGCCATCTGCATCCAGAGAGAAAAACTATTGTGGATCAAAGCATAATATCTTCATCTGTGTGTGTGTGTTGCTTGTTTGCTTGCTTTTTTTTCTTTCTTCTGTTTTTTTCCTTTTTGATCTGATCTTTTTTTTTTTTTTTTTTTGGTGCAGCATGACGAATATGGATATATGTTTAGAAGAATTGCATATGTTTAATGTATATTGGATGTCTTGCTATCTTGGAGAGGCAGGAGGGAGGAAGAGAAGGGAGAAAAATTTGGAACTTGAGGTTTTGCAAAGGTGAATGTTGAAAAGTAACTTTGCATGTATTTGAAAAAGTAAAATACTATTAAAAACAAAATTAACCCACAAAAATCAGCATTTACATAAAATAATAACAAGAACCATAGGAAATAATAGAAAGGGAACCTCTATTCAGAATAAGTATAGGTTTTTTAAAATATAAGGGAAATCAGCCTACCAAAGTACATTTGATTATTGTATAGATAAAATTACAAAAAGCTAAACAACAGTTTCAGTAGCGATAGCAGAATAAAAAGTGCTCATGGCTGGTCTATGCTCATGTAATAAAAATAATTATTAATAAGATTAATTTACAAATTTAGTGCTATTTCCATTAGACTACCCAAAAGGATACCAATCTTCTCATCTCTTCCCCATTGTTTAGATTTTAGTATCCTCTAATAAATTAATATTGCTTCTTTTTCTCTCCTGCTCCTCAGTTTTAGACATTTGGTCCCTAGTTTGTTGACCTTACTCATAGCTCTCAAGTGCCCATCTATTATCTTACAAGAATGCACTAATCATACTGTTATGATGGCTTCCCTCAAGACAGTAGTAATTGTCTCTTCTCGTGCTTTCTTTCTCCTCTCATTTCTTTTTTTTTTTTTGCTGAGGCAATTGGGGTTAAGTGACTTGCCCAAGGTCACACAGCTGTTACGTGTCTGAGACCAGATTTGAACTCAGGTCCTCCTGACTTCAGGGCTGGTGCTCTATCCACTGCGCCACCTAGCTGCCCTCTCCTCTCATTTCTTAGCCCTGTCACTGAGAGCAGCATCAAAAGTTCTCCAGTTTGTGTGACCTAATTTATCTCTTCTTTTAAATACTCATGTGGCATTTCCACTGATGTTCTACTTAAATATGAAGTTAAATCTTGGAAAACTCCAGTATGCCATATCTTTCTTTCATTCTCCTTTCCTTCCTTGTTTTATGTCTTCTAACCAAGTACACAGGTGCATTGGAACAGAGAGGACTTATAAGGTCATTTAGACCCACCTTTTATCCAGAACAGTACAAGAACTCATCTTTGAGTTTTAAACAAACCACATTCCTCGAAGCAAACTTTTGAGATTGATAGTACAAGCATTCCAGAAATGAAAACTTGGGGAATGTTAAAGCCAGAAATTTGACCCAGTTTTCTGGACTTTTTCCTGTGATACTGCTTTTGTATATAGCCCACATTTTGTCTTTCTGACTTATTGGTCCTTCCTTTTGTCTGGAATGCCACACCACTCTCCAAACTTGTTAATCTTTTATGTAAATTTTGGTCTAGCCCCTGGGTACTAAGCATCAAACACATTGACAGGTTACCCCCTTTCCTTCCTCATTCATCCCATATCTGTATTATAGCAATTTCCATCCATCCTATGATCTATCTGCCTCAGACTATAACATAAAGTGGCCCATGTTTGAAGAGAATTCAGAAGGAAGGAGAGCTGGAACAGAAGCCTCTGCCCAAAGCAATGATTGCTGTTTATGATATTTAAGGAATGAAAGTGTTATAGCAGGCTACATGTTAGACCAAATGAAATTAGCCCTCTAGAAACTGTTTTAAAAACTAGAAAAGATAAACAAAGCTCTGACATATGCCAACATATTCAGAGCAGCACTTTTTGTGGGTACAAAAAACTGGAAACAAGTTACCATCTATTCAGTCAGTCATTTAGTATTTTAAAAGTGCTTATTCTCTGCTAGGCACAAGGAGCTTATATAGTGAGAGAAGGCTATATATGTATTTGTAGCGTTATATGTAAAATGCTGGAGGGGGAAGCATTAGCAACTGAAATCAGGATTGGTTTCACATAAAATATGACTCTTGATCTGAGTTTTCATGAAGCTAAAGATTCTCTGAGGTGAAATTTACAAAGACATGTATAAATATATGTAACCGGAGGGGCAGTGTGGCTGAGCTGTTATGTGTCTGATGTTTAGAAAGGTTGGTAGAGACTGGGTCAGGAAGGGCTTTAAATTTGAGGCAGAGGTGTTTGTATTTGATCCTATAGTCGAAGTGAACCCACTGAGTTTATTGAGTTAGCAGAGTGACATTCATAACTATGCTTTAAGAAAAGAACAACTATATAAGGGATGAATTGAACTCAGGGAGAGAGTTGAGGCAAGGAGGCCATTTTGGGAGGTTTTGCACTAGTCTAGATAAAAGAGATTAAGGACTTTAAGTCAAGGGGGTTCTCTGAATGAAGAGAGGAGGAGATTGATTCTGGGGATAATCATGACAAGATTTGGCCAATTTAATTGGATATTGTGGGAAGGTAGCTTGAAAAATTGAAGATGACACTAAGGTTAGGAACTTGGGTGACGTGAAGGATGTTAGTGCCTTTGACAGAAGTAAGGACATTTAAAAGATGAAAAGCTGAGGTATTGTAGACTTTTGAGTTAGAGATACTTCTGTGTCATCTGGTTTAAAATATGCAGAGTACACTAGGTGGCATGTGACTAATGCTCAGGACAGAAGGTAAGTCTGATTAGATTGATATTATTAGAATAGAGCATTAGAGCCAGAAAAGGCCTCAGAAATCATTTAATACATTCTCTTCATTTTTCAAATGAGTAAACTTGAGACGGAGAGGTTAAATAGCTTGTCTCAACTCACTGGAAGGGGCAGAGTTGGGATTCACACTTGTATCCTGTGGCTCCAGGCTCAGATTCAGAGGTTAGAGCTCTTCCTACTATACCACTTGGTATTTTTATATTGGGAGCTGATGTAGGTCACCAAGAGTGTTGAGAGAAAAAAGAACCCCTGAGAGATTGAGGAGAGAGAATGGTTAATAGCAGTGATCACTGATAACTCATATTTATAGAACACTTTAATATTTGTGCCTCGGGCACCTTCCATGTATTGCTGCTTCTGACCTCAGAAGCCTTGTGAGTTACGTGTTCTTATTAGAACCAAGTGATTACCCTATTGTCAGGAGTCTGAAGAGAGACTTGAACCCAGATTGTCTTGACTCTGAGCTACTTGTTTTATTGATAATGCCACACTGCTCATTAGTGCCAAATGCAGGGAGAGCAGTAAATGAAAAATGGAATGAAAATGTATTTTATTATAAAGTGTTTACTGTGTGCCTTGACTGTCCCAGACCTCACCACGTTTACATTCCAGTTAGGGAATACAACTAAGTGTTTTTTGACTTTTAAAGTTAGAGAGATGGTCAGTAGATCCCTAAATAGAGTAGGTTCTAGAGCTGAAAATGTGTGTGTGTGTGTGTGTATGTGGGGGGATGGCACAGTCAAGAGTTTTTATTGTTGAGGTTTTTTTTGTTTGTTTGTTTTAAAGTCTGAGATACTTGGGAATGTATTGAAATCTGGAAGGAAGTTATAGATGGAGATTGCAGGGAAACTTCGGTAGGAGAGTGGGTGCAAGGAGAAGAGAGGTAGTATTGACCAGAAAAGCCATCTTTTGGTCTGAGAATTAAGGAGGGAGGGAAGGAAAAGATATTAAGGGGTTGTGAAGGTAGAGAAAGGAGTAAAGGGTGAATTCATTTTGTGTATGAGGTGAGGTCTTTAAGTGTGGAAATTAGGGGGAATAGCCTAGAAAAGAGAAAGGAGATCTTGGAAAAGCAGGTTTGGGTAGTGGGATAGAGGTGCAATTAGGAAGATGTCTGAACAAATTAAGGCGTATGAATAAAAGACAAATGTGTGGTAAGACATTAATATGAGGAATTCAGAAAAAAAAATGGGAAGGTTTGTATAAATTTATGCAGAGGAAAATAAGTAGAACAGTGATTACAACAATATAAATGAAAAGGTGGGTAGGTATAAGCATTTATTAAGCACTCTGCAGAGTGCTTTACAATTATCTCATGTTATCCTTACAACATCCCTGGAAGTGCTGTCATTATTCCCATTTGACAGATGAGGCAGAAGTTTAATGACTTGCATAGGGTTACATAGCTGCTAAATATCTGAGGCTAGATTTGAAGTCAGGTCTTATTGATTCTAAACCCAGCCCTCTGTCCACTGTGCCTCTAAAAAATCATTTCAAGGAATTCTTTTGAAAAACCAGTGAAAGTTCCATAAAGTATATTATGAAGCCTTCCTTCCTCTTCGCTGCAAGTGCAGTGACCTACTGTAAGAGGAAATTGTGTATATTGTCAGATGTGGCCATTATGTTAGACTTTTTAGTTTTTTAGTTAATTGTTCTTCTCTGTCACAAGGGATTGGTTTATTCTGGAAAGAGTTGAATTAACTGATATAAAGACAAAAGGCCTCAAAATGTATTTTTAAAAAGAATGGGTGGCCGTCTGGAAAGGAGAAGAGGATTGGTTTTGTTTTCATCATGGCTTCTTTCAATAAGAGTCTGCTATGAGCCCCACATTGTTTGGTGCTAGGAAAAATGCAAGACTTGAAAAAATATCACTTTTACTTCCTTGCCTCCATTGAGTCAACACAGAATCAGAGTTGATGAGGGGGACGAGACACAGTCATGTGTTCTGCCTGACCATTACTGGTACTCATGTGCCCTTTTCTCCTCATGAGATCAGCACCTTAGTTCTTTCTCTGACCACCTTTGTCTACCACAGCTTTTGAATAACAATAAAAGTGCCAACTCACTGTACCAAGCACAAAATGGGTGTGTCCACATATCCCAGACTCCACAGTTACACTTTGGGGCCTCTCTTTTAAGGATTATTCTGGCAAGCTTATATGTATAAATAAGCTCTCATTTGATCTTCACAACAACCCTGGGAGGGAGGGGCTGCTCTGATCTCCATTTTACAGTTGGGGCAGTTCCCAGAGTCACATAGCTGATAAATGCCTGAGTTGGGATTTGAACTCAGGTCTTCTTGACTCTTAAGAAGGGATTATCTCCTTTCTTTATATTCCTAGCCATTCCTTAAGTGCCTGATTTAAAACACTTAAATGCTTGATTCTGTGACCCCAAACCCTGTTTTCTTTCTGTTTAAAGAGAGGCAGCTTTTAGTTGTGATGTTTAGCTGAGTGAGGAGGGAATGAATTCTCAGCATAGGAAGCAATGGGAATAAAGATCTAGCTTTTGGAACAAGTGCCAGAAAGGTTCTGGGACTAGTTGTGAAGGGAGCCAGAGTACCACATTTAGAGAAGGCCCTGAATACCAGGTAAGGCATTGGAGTATTTCTTTAAGTGACAAATTTTCTCTTCCGGCAAAGAAAGTTCCTGATAGTGCTTATTTTATTTTATTTTTTCAACTTAATCAGCCTCCCAAAGAGAACATTCCAAAATAACATCACTGGATCTGGTGACCTTTCAGGGACCTCTCATCTATCACTTTTGAGATCCTGTTCATTTACTGACTATTAAGCTTTGAATGCATTTCTAGAAAAAAGAATATTAGAAGAGGTAGATAAAGAAGATAGGTTTTTAACCTAGCTTCTTAAGAAGGGGAACCCCAAATTATTGACTTCCATAGGGACATGCCTAAATTACTGAGTAATCAGCAGCCCCACCTGTTTCTATAGCTGGGAGGAGTTCCCAAACTGACTAAGCAGTTAGGCTGGACTTGCCTGATACTTATTCCTGACTTGGGTCATCATTAAATAGCTTGAGTGGGTGGAGAGAAAAGGAGAGGTTATCTGGGAATGCAAATATCTTTAGAGACTTGGTATGTGCCAGTGTCCAGTGTCTTCACCCTGCTGCAGCCATTGGGAGTGAAATGTCAGAGTAGGTGTTAGTAAAGTTTATGATTAATTCCCCACCTTTCCAGATATATGGGTTACTAGATGAAGTTTAGGGTAAAATTTGAGAGCTTGCGTCTTTGGGATACAAAGAGAAACGGAAGCAAACCTTGTCTTGTTCTGTCCTTATGGTGCTCACTCACATTTCAGTAGGATTCATTACAGATGTATGTTTTTAACCTCAGCTGAGCCCTTAATTAACTTTATAAGGCAAATCTTTTATTAGAGCTTTATTGATTCTGACACATTTTTATGTTGCATATTTTTTCTTTTCTTTGCAAGTCTCCAGTTCTACCCTGACTGTCCCCTCTTTCTGAATCAGATGAAGTTGCTTCCTATTTTATTTAGAAAATTGAAACCATCTGATATGTTCACTCCTTATCTGCCTCTCAGAACCTTAAGTTTCCTCCCCTCTGGTCTCTTGAGTGTGCTCCATAAATTGCCTCTTCTTCATTTTCTTACTTATATTTATGTAATGCTGTAGGACAAGTATAATGCTTTATAAGCCTTATCTCTCTCTCTCTCTCTCTGTAGGAGTTTTTAAATTTTTATTTTTTAGTGGTATTTCATTTTCTAAATACATGCAAAGATAGTTTTGACATTAACTTTCTTTTTTTTTTCTCCTGAGGCAATTGGGGTTAAATGACTTGCCCAGGGTCACACAACTAGGACGGGTTAAGTGTCTTAAGATCAGATTTGAACTCAAGTGATTTGCCCAGGATCACACAGCCAGGAAGTATTGTTTCTGAGGCTAGATTTGAACTCTGGTCCTCTTGACTTCAGGGCTTGTGCTCCATCCACTACACCAACTAGTTGCTCCTCATTAACTTTTTTTTTTTTTTTTTTTTTGCTTTTTGCTGAGCAATTGGGGTTAAGTGACTTGCCCAGGGTCACACAGCTAGGAAGTATCTGAGACCAGATTTGAACTCAGGTCCTCCTGACTTCAGGGCTGGTGCTCTATCCACTGTGCCACCTAGCTGCCCCTCCTCATTAACTTTCAAAAAACCTTGTGATCCAAATTTTTCTCTCTCTCTGCTTCCCAAGACAGCAAACAATCTGATAGAGGTTAAACTGTGCAACTCTTCTAAACTTATTTCCATGTTTGTCATACTGGACCAAAAAAAAAAAAAAATCAGATCAAAAAGGGGAAAAAAAAACCACAAGCAAAAAAACCAAAAATGTAAATACCATTCCTTGATCTACATTCAGTCTTCATAGTTCTCTCTCGATATAGATGGCACTTTCCATCACAGATCTATTAGAATTGCCTTGAATTACCTCATTGTTGAAAAGAGCCAAGTTCATCACACAATCTTGCTGTGTACAGTATTCTCTTGTTTTGGTTCTGCTCACTTCACTTAGCATCAGTTCATGAAAGCCTTTCCAGGCTTCTCTGAAATCAGCCTGCGCTCATCATTTCTTATAGAGCTATAATATCCCATTACATTCATATACTATAACTTATTCAGCCATTCCCCAACTGAGGGGCATCCACTCATTTTCCAGTTCCTTGACATTACAAAAAAGGCTACTACAAATATTTTTGCATGTGTAGGGTCCTTTTCACCCCTTTTATGATCCTTTTGGGATATAGACCCAGTAGAGACACTGCTGAAGCAAAGGGCATGCACAGTTTGATAGCCCTTTGGGCATAGTTCCAAATAAGCCTTACATAATCTCCTGTTTTATCTATAATCCCACAATTGGTGTGAGAACCAAGATTCACATCCAGGTCTATTGATCCTAGATCTAGCATTTTGTTCACTTTGCCACATTGCTTCTAAAGACTCTGTACTATGTCAGGATGAAAGGTAAATTCAGAAGTGCAGCTTGTAAGATTCAGAGAAAAGATAAGTGTGTAATATGAAAATGTGTCAGAATCAATAAGGGACTAGTAAGATTTGCCTTACAAAGTTAATTAAGGGCTCAGTTGAGGTTAAAACATGCATCTGTAATAAACCTATTGGAATGTGTGCTCCGTAAGTGACAAGGCAAGATAAGGTTTGCTTCTATTTCTCTTTGTATCCCAAAGGCACAAGCAGTATTTTAGACAGCTGAGAAATAAATAGATGGCATTTATGCTTAGGTCCTAAGCTAAGAACTAACCTAAAGCTTTGCACATAATTGAGGCTTGATAAATGTTTGTCAAATTGAATTTTCTTAACATACTTTATTATTTTTTTCCCCATTCAATAAGCTAGTATATGTATGTAGTCATTTAAGGTGAATATGACTTATTTGTAAATATGCTTGCTGAGATAGCCTAGTAATGAGTTTGTTTTTGTAAATGGAAAATAAGCCTGTCACATATTTGATTGATAGTATTCATAGGCATGATGCTTGGCTATCTAATAAACATATCCTGGAAATGGGAACTGAAATGTTTGTCTTTAAAGTGCTGTTTGGTTGAGATGAAAAAATGATGACAATTTGATATTCATTAGAATGCTAATAATAGCTTTGAGCTTATATATAGCACTTTTATTCTAACAAACTCAACATTTCTCATAGATGCCTCATTTACCCTCAGTATTGCCCTATAAAGGGAGGAGGAAGCAAGAATTCTTTTTTCCTTTTTATAGATGATGAAACATCTGAGGTCCAGAGCAAGAAGGAGTGACTTGTTCGTGGTCTCCTAGCATATTTATGGCATATCTGGAGCTAAAATTAGACTTTGTTCTTGTCCGTCCTTGGATAATGCTGTTTTCCCAATGTTTTAAAGCTCTTCTTATTTCTCCTGAAATGATTTTGAATGACTGAGTGAATGAAAAATGATTTAAGTATTTACTTGCAGAGACAAAAAAAGACATTGGGTTAAGTACTGGGTGTACAAAGACAAAAGTGGGATACTTCATCTTAAGGAGATTACTTCAGTAGGAGAAAAGTATTTATTTAAATGAATTTAACTACTAAAAAAATCTAAAATTTTAAAACAAGAGTTCTGAGCAAATAGGAATTATGTAAAGCCATATCTGGAAAAGGACTTTAAAATTATATTCTAAATTACAATGACCCCTACAGTCCTTCTGGGAAAAACCTTGCCCCTTAATCAGAGGTTTAGTGTAGAAACCTGATCTTTGTTCCTTTAGAGGTGAATTGGAGCAATCTGAGCTCTCTTAATTTATATATCTAGCCTTAAATTTACTAGAGATGTCCTGAGGATTACAGTTTTCCACATTTCCTTCTCACAAAGGGAAGTTGATGGGAAGATGAATTTTTTTTTTTTTTTTTTTTTGCTTTTTACTGAGGCAATTAGGGTTAAGTGACTTGCCCAGGGTCACACAGGTAGGAAATGTTAAGTGTCTGAGATCAGATTTGAACTCAGGTCCTCCTGACTTCAGGGCTGGTGCTCTATCCACTTCGCCACCTAGCTGCCCCGGAAGATGAATTTCTAAAATGTCTCATGATGAAATGGAGGAAGCAATGGACCAAGATTCTTTCTTGTCCTAGTTTAGTTGCTAGATAGCTTTTTTTCCTTCAAAATTGATTCTTGTCCTAGATGGGTTTTTTCAAAATTGAGGGATTTTTAAAAATTTTTGAATCAGTAAAAAACAAAAATCTGTCTTTTGATTTCACTTTCCTAACCCCAGTTAGAAGGGGGAAAAACAACTGTTACAAATATATATAGTTAAGTAAAACAAATTTCTGTATTGTCCATGATAAAAAAAAAAAGCTATATATATATCATTCTGCATTCTGAGTCTTCCGTTTCTTTAACAGGAGGTTTAGGTAGCATGATTAATCTTGAGTCCTGTGGAATCATGGATGGTTGGTCATTATACTGATCATAGTTCCTATACCTTCCAATATTGCCTTGTCTATAAATTGTCCTACTGGCATTGCAAATTTCACCCTTCATCAGTTCAAATGTGGCTTCCCAAGGTTCTTCAAAACCATCCCTTCATAGTTTCTTCCAACACAGTAATATTTCATTACATTCACATACTTATTTAGCCATTCCCCAACTGATGGACATCCCTTCAATTTCCTTTTTTTTTTTTTTTTCCTCTGCAAAAAGAGCTATTATAAACATGTTTGTACATCCTTGGAGTTTAGTTCTGCTTAGGGACTAAAGTTGCCTTTAAATTATCCTCCCTTTTAAGTGTCCTTAAAATAAAGGCAGTTTGTTTTTTGTTTAGTCTTTTATGATTGCTTGCTCATTTGAATTTACATTTTTATGATTCTCTTGATTCTTCCTTAGTATGTCACATTTTCTACTGAGCTCTGATTTTTCATAAGGAATGCTTAGAAGAATCCTATTTCATTAAAGCTCCATTTTCCCCCTGTAGGATTGAGCATACTCAGTTTTGGTTAGTTATTTTTAGTTGTAAGTCTAGATGTTATACCTTCTACATTATCCCAGTCTTTCTGCTCTTTTAAATGGTGATGCTTTCTAAATTGAATATGATTCTGATGTACCTTCTTGGTACTTGAATTCTTTCTTTTTAATTGCTTGCCTTTTTTCTCCCCCTAATTTTGTTGTGCCTGTCTCAGTTTCCCTCAGATGCAGTATCAGTCTCCCTTAATTGCTGTTTCAGACTCCCTTAATTGCTCTGTCCCAGAATAGAAATCCCCACTTCCTGACCTTCAGAAATAATTGGACTCACATTCCAAAGTAATCATGAAACCTCCAGATGGTCAGCCTCGACCTACCTCTTATCTATGACCCAGACAAGCAGTCTTCTTTGGCAGGGCTTCTTACTCCTACCTGTCAGAACTGAATTTATGGTTTCCTTGGGCACCAGATGTGCTCAGCTGTTCCCATAAGTTCTTTGTCTCCCTGAGCTATAGGAACCCTATAAAATGTTTGAAGTTCCTTGGTGGAGCTGCTGTGTACTTTGTACTAAGTTGGTTGACATTGCTGTGTGTCAGTCTCTGGGGTGGACTTTGTGCTTTGAGACATGAGTCCCACCAGTCCTGATCCATAGCTATGGATTCTGAACTCTCAATTAACATCAATAAACCTTTATATAATTTCCATGTATGATACTGCCTCAGTTTCTCCCTGAGCATTACAATTTAACATGGAAGCATAATGTTCCTAGAAGTTGTCTTTTCTTCCCCCTCTCCACCCCCCCACCCCCCCAGGAAGTGAGTGGTAGAATCTTTTTGTTTACATGTTGCCCTTTGATTCTAGACAAATTTTTTTTTTTAACTGTTTTTTGAAATATGATGTCTTGGCTCTTCAGATTCTGCAGTGCTTCTTAAGTTATTTTTCTTTGATCTGTTTTTGAGTCAGTTGTTTTTGATGAAAGATAATCTTATATTTGCTTTTGGTTGTTTTGTTTTTTTCCAGTCTTCTGACTTTGTTTTAATAGTTTTGTTGTTTCATGGATTCATTAACTTCTGTTTAATCCATTTTAATCTTGAGGAGGTTTAAGGCTATTAATTTCCTTTCTTCCATAGCTCTCGATTACTTTTTTAGTTCTTTCTTCTGGCTTTTTTTTTTTTATTTATAAAAGTATTTTAAACTCTTAAAAAAAAAAAAAACATTTCTGCCTCATCTTTTATAGGAACTTTAGTTGAGTTGTTCCCAAGCTGTTTGTTTTTCTTTGAGACTTTGTAAGTGTTTTAGAATCATATTTTTCTTCTGAGTTTATGTCTTGAGCATTCTTGTCACTGCCTTTTTTCCTGACTTTAGGCTTTATGTGTTTGTTTTTTTGGGGGGGAACCTGATACCAATTCACATTTGTTTTTTGAGGCTTTGCATGTCAATATGTAGTTGTCATCTAAGTTTGTATGTTGATCTTCCTTTCACCATAGTAACTTTTGTAACTTTTCTGTTTGATTTTTGCTCAATATCTAGCCTATTTCTTGACTTTGAACTTCATGTTAAAGTTGGGCTCTTTTCCTGGGCATTGTTCCATGCTTCAAGTTTTTCGTGCTGCTATTTTCAGAGTTAATTCTGGCGACTTGTAAGTTTCGGGTCTTTCAAGATGGTATGATCCAGGGAGAAGTGTGGTTGATGTTCTCCTGCCCTGTGCTCTGAAAAAGGTGGAAACAGCATTAGCTACCAGCCTGTGAGCCTACCCTTCTGTCTATACAAAATCTTTTTGAGAGTCATCATGTTTCAAGAGTGTTCTCAATGAAGGGAATAGTAGGAATTTATTCAACAATGGTTCATATTATCATTTCACAGTTAACTGAGAAATATAAGATCCTATTGTTTATATTGATTACAATAAGACATGTGATTCAGTAGAACAAATGGTCATCTTCTAGACTCTTTTACAAAATGTCTCTCAACCAAATATCAATATCTTCCAACATTTCTTGGAAGATGTAACAACAGAAATAATCCTATTTGGTGACCCTCTGATAGAAAAAAAATCTTAAATGCTAAAACAAGGAGATATATTCTTGCCAAAGGCAAGCAAGACCCTGAACCAGGTTGAGGAAGTATTTCTCTGTGGGTAATATGTTCCTGTTTTTGAAAAAAAAATCACATATTGATTTGATAATTATATTTGATTCCACTCTGTAGTTGATTTTATTCTCTAACTGTATTTAATATAACAACCTAAGACCTCTCTCTCTGAGTAAAGCTCATGAATTCAAAAGTTTAGTCTTTGTCTTTCAAGTTAAATATAAATTTTAGTTATTAATCATGTTTAATTAAAAGAGAAACTGAGGGGCAGCTAGATGGCACAGTGGATAGAGCACCAGCCCTGAATTCAGGAGGACCTGAGTTCAAATCTGGTCTCAGACACTTAACACATCCTACTTATGTGACCCTGGGTAAGTCACTTAACCCCAGTTGCCTCAGCAAAAATAAATAAATAAATAAAAGAGAAACTGAGCTAAGTTTAGGGGTTCAGTACTGTCATAAAATATTTGAATTCAAAGGGAATTACCTCAGCACCACCTGCAAATCACTTTATGCCAAGAAGATTTATCACTCATATTCAGCTTCCAAAAAAACTCCATAGCATCTGTATGCTATCATTAAAGACCTAAAAGCCAACTTGATACATTTGCAAAAGATATACTATCTTTGCCTATCCTTGCCCAATTAAAAATGGTCTTTCATCTTTTTTTTCTGGGAGCCAGGGAGTTTGCTCTGTCTGATCTACTACCAGTGGCCTCTGGTTGCAGGTGTATCCCATAAATCAATCAAGCATATCTCTAAGAACAGAGGAGTGATCACCGTTCCGGTGTGTTAGCCTACTTTTCTTAATGTAGCCAATCATGTTGTCCATGATTGCTCCATGGCAATTCTCCATGATGCTGCCAACCCTATAACCAATTGTATTATTTTCCTCACTTATACCAATCTGTGCATTGTTCTGTGCTATAAAAAGGAGCTGTGGCTTTTTTGGAGTCTTTTAGTCTAATCAAGGTGTCCAATTGATCTACTTTATTAATAGCTTTGTGCCCTGCTAATAAACTGTTATCTTTTTTTAATTAAATTTAATTTTTTAAATAATTTTTTATTAAAACTTTTTATTGCAAAACATATGTATGGGTAATTCTTCAACATTGACCCTTACAAAGCTTTCTGTTACAAATTTTTCCCCCCTAGTTCCCACCCCTCCCCTAGATGACAGGAAATCCACTACATGTTAATTATGTTAAAATACTTGACAAATCGAATACATATATACATATTTCCACACTTAATCATTGTTGTGCAAGAAAAATTGTATCTACAAGAAAAAAAATCTGAGAAAGGAAACCCAATGCAAGCAAACATCAATAGAGAGCATGAAAATGCTAAGTTGTGGTCCACATTTCATATCCCTCTCTCTGGGTGTATATGGCTTTCTTCACTGAACAATTGGAAGTGGTTTGAAACATTTCATTGTTGAAGAGAGCCATGTCCATCAGAACTGATCATCATATAGTATTGTTGTTGCCATGAATAATGATCTCCTGGTTCTGCTCATTTCACTCAGCATCAGTTCATGCAAGTCCCTCCAGGCCTCTCTGAAATCATCCTGCTGGTCGTTTCTTACAGAACAATAATATTCCATAACATTCATATACTATGATTTGTTCAGCCTTTCTCCAATTGATGGGCATCCATTCAAATAAACTGTTATCTTGCTCAAATAGTATGCCTCAATTTTTACCTTTGTTGAATTTCATTTGCAACATTGTTTATGTATGACATTGTATTAATTGCATCAAGACCTGGAACTGTTGCAAAACTTCCTAAAAGAGATTTCTTAATTACTGAAAGGAGTTTGGTTTGCTACTTACATAACCAAAGAAATAAAGAAAGCTTGTTTATAGATTGAAACATGCATCTGAATTGGACCCCTTCTTGAGCTTGCCCAATAATTTGTATATATAGGACAGACAATGCAGGTGAATATTGAGCAGGATTCAGAGATGAAAAAGAGGAGTGAGGGCTGGATTGCTTTCTGGAAATTGCAGAACTTCTTTACTGACCTCTAACTTTCCTATGAAAGCAGATGTCTGTCTTTCTAAAACTAACATTTTACCAGGTTGCTAATGTTACAATAAAATATTGAACATCATTTCCTCTGAAGAACTAATGACAAGCAGCCTGAGACAGGCTCACAAAGGAGTGATTAAATGGCAACATATAATAATCAAACTCCACAGAGCGAAGATCAAGGAATTGTTTGATAGGAAGAAAAGATGTGGTGGTCATATAGCAAGAATATGAGGAGATGACAGGTGGACAGTAAAAAGAACTCTGTTGGCACCTCTGCAGTGTTGAGAGAACCCCTGTGGCAAATTGTTGTGACAACATGCACAGATATTGTTGAGAGTTGTATAGGATAGGGAAACAAGGATGGGTTGTGATATTTATTGGAGGGAACCCCTCAGTTGATGAGATCACAGACTCACCTCAGTATGATTTATTGTTTGAGTATTTTGCTCTTTGTCTGCAATCACATTAACTATTTAAGCTTTCTAACCATTCCTTTGTAAGCTGTGGTATGTTTGTGAGGGCTGAGATTTTACATTTAGAAAGACAATATAACTGTAGATGTCTCTTTAGTCAATCAAGATTTCTTCCAAAAAGGATAATGTGGTCTCCTATTCTATGACCCAAGCTGTTCCAGCAGTACCTCACTATCAGCAATACTTGGCAATATTTAATGAAATTTCTAATTTATCCCTAAAAGCAGAATAAAAATTCTTTTGACAGTGAGCTATTTCCTTCCAACTTGGAAAATCAATAAGTTATTATAATAAGGGCCTAGGAAGGAGCTGTCTTAAGGAAAAAGACCAATATATCTTATTGTTGGTTCTTTATCATGTTGACTTCTTTTGGTTAATAATAAAATTTTTTCAGTATTTATCATGCTCCTATTTGTGGTGGGCACTGTGGGAGATACAAAGAAGACACAGTACTGTTTACTGAAATTAGTTTATTTACTCATTCATTGGCAAACATCTAAAAAGTTCCTGCTTCATGCAAAGCACTGAGGTAGGTGCTAGGGAAGGTAAATGACCCAGATTAAGATGTGGAGAAATAAGACACGTATATAGATAACTATAATAAACAGTGATCACATACTAAATACTTATGAATCTATGTCACTGTTTGGATGTTGCTCTTCAGCTGTGTAATTTAGTCTGTCTACA
This sequence comes from Myrmecobius fasciatus, assembly GCA_023553655.1. NCBI lineage: Eukaryota > Metazoa > Chordata > Mammalia > Dasyuromorphia > Myrmecobiidae > Myrmecobius > Myrmecobius fasciatus. Next base: position 459,047 of record JAJPUD010000554.1, read on the forward strand.
TCTGCCCATCTTGTTTAGCTTGGCCATATTCTTTGCTGTTTGTTATGGGGGTCTGCCCCTTCTGCAGAAGGTTGTTCTCATCATCTCTGAACATTACAAGGATGCCAGGAGGGTACTAGGTTTGTACTCATTTCTTACCCTTACTGTTGGAACCCACCTTCTTTTCTTATGATTATTCCCCTAATAACAGTTTTATTTATTTATCTATTTACTTATTCATTTATTTGCTTGTTTATTTATTTATTTATAGAAGTTTCTCATTGGTTATGTATCCCAGCCCTACTCATCCACCCACCTTTCCTGGTTCGTTGCCATGTGTGATTTTCATTTTTACTCTGTAGGAGATCTTGCAGGTATACAACAATATTGGTTGAATATTGATAATAAAAACATGTGCCTTTGTTACTAGAAGTTTGGAATCATTAAAATAATTTTGTCAGTCATTGTGCTAAGCTTTGGGATACAAATAGGAAAAAAGAAATTTAATCCCTAATGATGAAAGATAGTCCACAAAAAGAAGCAGAATGCTAAGATATAGTTTTTAGAGGAAATATAGAAATAATTTTAAGGTCCCTTGCCCTTAAAGTGCTTCTGTTCTAACAATCTGTCAATGATTCTAAAGTCTTCTGACCTTAGAGTGCTATTGTTCTAACAATTTGTCCATCAATGATTATAAAAATCTTCTGGCTTAAGAATATAATATTTCTTCCCTTAGACTTTAGGGAAGATATATTAGGAATTACGATCTTCTGACTTTAGAGTGCTATTGTTCTGTCTGTCACTGATTTTAAAGTCTTCTGGCCTTAGAAAAGTCCTACAAACATTACTGACTGTCAGATACATAATCTGCTTGTCAGTGATAACCAAATTCCTGAGACCACTCCTCAGTTCTCCCTTTGGGTGACATATCAATGACATTAAGAACTGGGTAAATTTTTCTCCTTGCTCCTGGTTCTTTGCTAAATTCTTTTGGAGGAGCAGCTAGATGGCACAATGGATAAAGCATCAGCTTTGAAGTCAGGAGGACCGAAGTTCAAATATGGCCTCAGACACTTAACAGTAGCTGTGTGACCCTGGGCAAGTCACTTAACCCTGATTGCCTCAGCCAAACAAAAACAAATTCTTTTGGAATTTAGCCTGATTCAAATGGCATTGCAATTACAATAAACTTTGCCCCTTGGACATGGGTTCAAACTTGCAGATTCTTTTGAGACACCTTGTGACACCAGTGTGCAACCCCCCAATCTTTTGGGTTCCTCCTGAACCTTAGCAGGTGGTAGGGTGGTGGGGGAGAGAAAAGTCCCTGTTTAGCCTGGAGAGTAATGAGGAGATGACTGAACTGAGCTCCCTCTTTAAATTGAGGTTTTAGAATTCTAGACTTCACCCTCCAAATCAAAGAAAGGGACAGAGGATAGTGATTAGGTGGGGTCTCAATGCTGCTGGGATTTTTCAAGATGAAGAGCTTTTGCTGATAATAAGCTTGCTAGGGCATAGCAGAGAAATCGGGGAAGTTTAAAAAAGAGATTCTACTGTTAGGTAGATATACTCCACAGAAAGAATGGTTTAATGTATAACAAAATATTCACAGCATTATCTTCAGTTGGACTCACATTGTAGCAACTCAGTCCATTTATGCTTCCCTAATTGATTCTCTATCCCACTTATTACAACAGCTTTTCCAAATATTTTCATCACTTTGAAAACCAACCCTTTCACCTGGGAACATAGCCTCAAAAATTTTTGAAGTCATTCCCTGAAAGCTCTCTCTCTTCCCTCTTGCACATCTCTTGTCTCCCAGGTACTTTCCTTTACAATCTTCTCCTTTAACTTCTTTTTCACAGAAAGGGGAAACTATTTTTGGCAAAGCAACTCTTTTTTTTTAAATTCTTTTTAATTTTTTTATTTGAAAAAACAGTAAAAAAAGAAAGAAAGACAAAAGGAATACAAAACAAAGTAAAGCAAAACAAAAGAGAACATTGTCTTTTGCCCAGCAAGACATCAGGGAAGATTCATATAACAACAAATTACCAGATCAAGAAACTATATATATTAGTAGAAGAAATCATATTCACAAATGTCCATTTTATCTTTACTTCCTTGTAAATTGTTCTTTGTTTCTCTGCTGTGAACCTTATTTACTTCATATTTTTCCCCTTTTATCCCCCCCACCATTCCCAAGCAAGCTAGTTAAGAAAAGAAATATTTGTGAATACATATGTAGATATGTACATATATTCACACTTCTCTCTCTCTCTCTCTCTCTCTCTCTCTCTTGCCTCTCTCTTGTGCGTGTCTTTTCTGTCCCTGCTGACTCTTTAAATCCTGCTCCCTAACTTGCCTTACTATTACTTAACCTTCCTCTATCCAAGGATCCCTCCCTTGTTTTCTTCCCTCACCCTTTGCTTCCCCATCTGCCCCATACCTCTTCTCTCCTTATTTCTTTATAGATTTTGGAGGGTGCTGTACCCATTGTTTATAAGTAGTATTGCCTATTGAACACATTCCCAATATGAGTAGGTTTTCAGAACTATGAGCTCTTCTCTCCTAATGCCTCTGTGTTTATTCTTCCTTTGCATCTTATTTGTATATGATTACTATTTTTACCTTAACTCTGTCAGTCTTTCTTTTGAGCTAGCCTATTGTTTATGTGAATCTTAAACATATAGTTTGTATTTCCTGAGTAAAAATAACACAGTTTATCCATATTTAAGCAGTTTGTCCATGTTGTTCCTTAAAATTGATCTTTGACATTACCTTTTACATATTAAATTTTCTTTTAAGTTCAGGTTTGGTTGACAGAAAATTCTGAAAATCTGCAAGTTATAGGTCATTTTGCTAGATGATATTTTTGGCTACAGGCCTAGTTCTTTTGATTGTTGGTAGATATGATTCCAGGATATATGGTCTTTTATTGTAGCTGCTGATAAGCCTTGTACAATTTTTATTGTATTGTAGCTCCAGCATATTTGAATTGTTTTTTTTTTCTTGTTCCTTGCAAAATTTTCTCTTTGATCTGGTGGTTTCAAAATTTTGGCAATAATATTCCTGTGTGTTTTCCACAAAGGACCTCTTTATTTCTACTTTCCCCTCATGTTCTATCACTCTAGGACAATTTTCTTGGATTATTTCCTGCATTATTGTGTCAATATCTTTTTGGTCATAACTTTCTTAATTATTCATATATTTTCTCTTCTTGATCTGTCCTTTAGATATGTTGTTTTTCTTATAAGATATATCACATTGTGTTCTGTTTTTTCATTCTTTATAATCTGTTTTGTTATTTCTTAGTTTTTCCTATCTTCACTGGCTTCCCCTTGCTCAGTTCTAATTTTCAAAGGATTATTTTCAACTCCTTTAATGAATTAACTTTTTTTTTTCATAATTTGTTTTTCTTGAATGGTTTTTATTTAGTTAGTTTTCCCTGTTTTTCTCTCTTTTTTGTCTCATTTGATTTTTAAATTCTTTTTTTAGTTCTATAAATTTTCTCTGGGTGGGAAGCTATTTCACGTCACTCTTTGGGGTAGAAGCTTTTTTTTTTTTTTTTTTTTTTAAATAACAAACTAAAATCTCTAAAGATGAACCTGTCTTCCCTGTTTCAGTTCTTTCTTCTTTGCTGGTTCATTATTTATTTATTTATTTTTTTAAATAAGAAGTATTGGTGTAAGCACCTCTAATTGAGGATGGTGCCCTTCAACTCTCTACTCTGACCAGGAACTCCACACCCAGAGTTCCACCCTCCTGCAAGTGCCCACAGCCAACAGTATCCCTGTAGCTTCTACACTCACAGGGTGCTGGTTCCTTTTTGCCCAGGGCCACATCTCAGCAGCACAGCTGGGCCTGATGTTCCTATCAGTGGACTCACTTGTCTTCCCAGACTCCACAAACAATTCAGGAGATGAAAGTTTCTTCAGTTCCTGCTGAGGCTCCAGTCTCACCTAGCTCACCCAGCTCACCCCAGGGCTCCCCACTTGGTGTTTCTGTCGGAGATGTTTGCACTTCAGACAGGTTAATCCCCAGCTTGAGGTTTTTCTTCAGATCTTCTAGAGTTGTATCTGGAAGACCTCTGTTCTGCCAAGTCTTGATTTTTCACTTGTCTGTATTTGCCCTGAGGGGCAAATTTGTTCTATTTGTGAGGGACTTGAGAGAGCTTGAAATTTACCAACCTACTCTACCATCTTCCCAGAATCCTCTCCAGCTAACCTTTTAAAATACATATGTGATTCCATTCTATCCTGTGTCTATCAGATTATTCCCTCTGCCATTACTTACTTACTCTCTTAATCATTTTCAGTTCCTTCCCTCTACACTCTGCTTTCTTGCTGCCTACAAAAGCTCATTAAACCCTCATTTGATCCTCCTTTCTCACTATCTGTAGTCCTATCTCTCCTCCCTTTTGTCTAAACTTTTGTGAAGACTATTATTGTTGCCTCTCTGTCCTATTCTCTTCTTAGCTCTCTGAAGGAACTCATCATGCAAGTGAAACTGCCCTCTTCAACAATGCTTTCTTTCTTTCTTTTCTTTTTTTTCTTTTTGCTGAGGCAATTGGGGTTAAGTGACTTGCCCAGGGTCACACAGCTAGGAAATGTTAAGTGTCTGAGATCAGATTTGAACTCGGGTCCTCCTGACTTCAGGGCTGGTGCTCTACTCACTGCGCCACCTATCTGCCCCCAACAGTGCTTTCTTAATTAATCTAGTGGCTCTTTTTCAAGTGCTCATGCTTCTTGATCTTTCTGCAGCTTCTGACACTGTCAATAACTTCCTTGTTCTCTTACCCAAGTTTTCATGACCTATTCTGTCCTGCATCTCTGTCTTTCTGAGCATTGTTAAAGCTCCTTTGATATATCTTTATCAGAATTATGCCTGCTAACTGTGGGTGTCTCCTGGAGCTCTTGTCTAGAGAGAGCCCTCTTCTCTTTATCTGCTATCTCCCTTGTTCTCAGCAGCCCCAAAGATTCACTTATCTTTATGTGGAAGATTCCCAGATGTGCTTCTCTAGCTCTATCCTTTTCTATCTTCCAATCTCCTCTGCAACTGCTTAGTAAATATCTTGAACTAGATGTACTATAAACTTCTAAAATTCAACATGTTTGAAATTGAACTCTTTTTCTCCTTTGCTGTTTCTTTCCTCCTAAAATCTGCCCTCTCTCCCTCCCCATTTTTCCTGTTACTGTCATTGGGCATTGCCATCTACCAGTCTTCCAGGATCTCAACCTGTGTTGTTCTAGATTCTTCATTTTCTCTCACCCCACTAATGGAACTGACTGGATGAAGTTTTCTCAAGTTTATGAGATTAGGCCTAAATCACATGATCCCTGTTCCCAGAGTTGGGAGATTGTGGGCCTTGGACTCTGGGCCCAAGAAGGGGGGGGGGTGTCACATGATCTCTGGATCCCAAACTAATTGGGTCAACGACAGGACTTGACCAAATCACTATTACAACACACCCCATAGAAGGAGTTTTCCTCCGTTTTTGAACATGGGATAGATGTTTTATGCATATTAAGGGGAATAATTAGTTTGGGCTGGATGAGCCATTATCTTTAAGTGTGTGGTTTTCTCAAAGCCACAAGACTCTGATTGGCTGAATCCACCTGTGCCTTCCTAGCCCCCCAATTCCTTGTTTGCTCAAGGCTTCTATTGATAACTTAATTGTTCTGTGGATCCTAACCTTCCTTAACCTCTCATATTCTGAAAATCTCTTGGTTAGTTGTACCCACTATCCCACACTACCTCAAAGTTTGCAACACTGTGGAAATCCAACTTTTCAGCATTTCTCACAGATGTGTTGAATTCAAAATTCTTATGGAATACTCTGGAGAGTAACCTTTTGGCGATATGTAGAGTTTTGGAGACAGATTAGTTTATACATAATTTTGGAAGTCATTGGCGCCAATAACTAAATCCAAGAAGGCTGATGGGGGTTACTGAGTGAGTAAGTACAGAGAGAGAAGAAGGCCCAGGACACAGGTCTAGGGGATAGCCACATTAATCAGGTAGGAAAGAGGTGAACTCAACAAAAGAGACTGATAAGCAGGCCAGTAGGTAGGAGGAAAACCATGAAGTTGGTAGGGTGGAAGCCAACAGTATGAGGCCGCAGGTATCTGAAAGAGAGAATTACAAATCCTAAATTAGTCATCATTTCTCAATTCATGAGTCCATATTAAAGTTCACATTCTGGCAACAGCCTTAGCAGTTTTTAGACCATTTTGAGTTTTAGTTTCCTCAGTTTCCTTCCTATGGCTGTGATCCTAAATATGAAGAAGATGGGTTAAAGAAAATTACAGAAGAATTATTGATATATGATAACACTAATCTCTCATGACAGATAGCACCAAAATCTGTAACACTATAAACTTAGCAGCTTTTTGTAAATTGCTTTCTGGGGACATCATTCAGACCCTGGGAATGCTGAAAGAGCACCCAAGAGACATACATTTGCTTTCAGAATGTAAGTTTTGAGGTTTTTTGGCTTGGCATCTCTGCCAGGGCTGCCAGCAGCTAATATTAGCAGAAAATCTAAAAACAGCTATTCCTAGGAAGAGCCCTTCAGACTATATAGGGAAGGCCTGCTTTGGTTTCATACCAAGCATGTTTTTGAGATTTATCATTCAAATATATTCCTGTGATCTTATAAGGTTACAACCTTTTCTATGTCTCAGACAGGTAAGAGGAAACCTAGGAAAGAAAAGCTCTAAAGAGAAGAAAGTCAGAGGCTGCTGAAAGAAGGATGAGGATTGAGAGAGCCATTAGATTTATTGATTCAGAGATCATTGTTAGGTTTGGAAGGAGCAATTTCATTTGAATGATGAAGTCCAAAGCCAAACTTCAGATAATTGAAAAGAGGAAGTGGGGACAGCAATTATAGATAGCCTTCTTAAGGAGTGTAGTCACAAGAAGTATAGTAGAGATAAGGAACCATAGCTAGTGAGGATGGAGGATCAAGTGAATGAATGAATGAATGAATGAGTGAGTGAATGAGTGAATGAATGAATGAATGGCACTCTTATTAAGCATTTACTGTATGCAAGGCACTGGGGATACTAATCGAAATGTGAGACAGTTCTTTCTCTTGAGGACCTCATAATCTAATGAGACAGCATATCTATTAGGTATCAGCTGCTAGTCAAATGGAAGGGTCCCATATTTCATAAGGTGTTATGAAAGCAAATGTTAATCTTACCTTTTTATAATTTCCACTGATAAAATCCTATCAGTTCCTGATGTTGAACCATTGACAAAGTAAAGGACTTTGATGCTAAAAACTTTTTTTCTGGGTCTTCAGTAGCAAGGACTGTAGGACCTGCAGGAGTAGTCACCAGGCTACATCTCTACAAGATTTGCTTCCCAATTGAAGGCAAAGATCTGGATGCATCGGTATTCCAAATGCTCTTAGGGTCCAAGCTATTAGCTTGTCTCCCTTAGAGTATGATAGATAGTAGTCAAGGTGGTCATGGTGGTTTGACTTGTTTGGTACATATTGCCTCCTGTTTCTCACTCAGGGTACTTTTCTCCTTCATCTAGGCTAGTTTACCTATTTAGTGAGGTGAAGAGTGGATTGAGAAAGTGTGTGTGTGTGTGTGTGTGTGTGTGTAAGACAGACAGAGAGAGAGGAAGGAGAGTGAGAATGAGGATGAAATGTGAAGAATAAGAATGCCAGGAAGTTTCTGAGTTGACTCATGTGAATTACCCTAGCATCTTTTCTTGGACATAACTATGAATTATGACACCTGTGTTTAGTGAGGTGATGAACTACTTCCCTTGGTTACTTTTGATCTTCAGACTTCATTATTGGGGAGTAAAGAGGAAAGAGCTGGCCTGCAAAATTTTAATCCAAGCAGGTGGTGCCCTTTTCATCTCATCTCTGAGTTTTGCTTTGTTTTCTACTGTCATTAAAGACCAGGAGCTACCAAACATGGTGTCAAATTCACTTATTGGATTCTTCTCTGGTGTGACCTTCATACATTGTTTCTAATTAGTTCCCATTGAAGAAGAGGCAGATTTGATTTGTCCCCCTTGAATAAGACTCAGTCAACATTATGCTCTTTAGATCCTTTCTCTCATATGTTGTGACTTTTCTAGGTATCCTGGCTCTCACCACATTTAGCCATATATGATAATGAAGGTAAGAACAACAATTCCATGCTATAGTGCTTTCTACTTTTCAAAGCAAAACAAACCTATGAGTTATGTAGGTTATAATAGTAATATTTTCTTCCAAGAAGTGAGGATATGAAAACATCAGGGCGCTGAAAAACCTTACCCAGGTTACAGCTACAAGTACCAACATAGCTGGAAGTTGAACTCAGTTCAACAAGCCCACTTTGTTTCCAGTTTTTTCCTATTACAGAAAGAAATGCTGCCACCAGTATTGTTCTACATACGGGACCTTCCTCTTGTCTTCTCTGAATCTAAGAATTTATCTACTTTTGTGACTCTTGAGTATCAATCCACATTTTTAAAATTATAGTCTATACCTTGCTCCCTCTGTTCCTTTCCCTCCTTTTACAGGGATTTTAGCTAGTCAATTGCTTTTAGAGAAAATTGTTTTCTCATATTCCTATTTTCATTTGTAGTAGGTAGGTATATTAATTCTGTTAAAAATGGCCCTTGGGGTCCAGCTGTGAGCCTTGAGACAAACTGAGTTTATTGCAATTTTGGCACTATGTAAATGAACAGGCTGTTTTTATAAAGGCGCATACTTGGTGTCAGATTGCAGAGGGCCATTTGGTTCCAGGGATTTGAAGGTGGGAAAAAGACAGGAAAATAATATATTAGCATCTCCGATGGGAATAGTTTAAAATTTGAATAAAATTATGGACTTCTTTATTATTGGCTAAACATGGTAGTCCAGGATCCAAAGTGATCCAGGGGAAACTTTCAAAGATAGTAGCCTCTCTAAATACCAAATCCCTGTAGATTATACCTGTTGTAGATTCAAACTTCTTTTCCTTACACTACACCACCATTGTAAATTTCCCTATGTCTCATTATAGTGTTATTATATAAAAAAAAGGTTTGAGACTTTATTTCTAGATAGTTAATAATTTTATTAATTATGGCTAGTGAGTAATTAATAAAAGGGTGGTCATTTGGCTGTTTCTCATGAACCAAAAATGAATTCTAGAGGCCTGTTGGTCCTTATATGCCCTTGGAAGAATGAGTGTTCCTGATAGATGAAGTCAACTCATTTGTTAACAATTTCAGAAGTTTTAAGGAGGGGAGGGAAAATCTGTGATTGTGTCATTCAAAGGTCCTAGACCAAGCTCACTTTGATTTTGTTTTGTCCCTGATTGCTTCAGAGTGAATTTAAATCAATCCAGATTGATTCTTTTTCTCCCCTCCTCCTCCCCCTTTTTGGTCTGAGGGAAAAAAGGGCGATGTTTTGCTTCATTCCCTTCTTACCTACCCTTAATCATAGAATTGTTGTTGCTTCATTCAGACAGAGACCTGTGGGCAAGGGCTTTCACTGCATTCCAGTCATCCTGATCTATATCTGGCCACTGAACCAGATGGTTTGGAGGAGATTTTGGTGACTTTGCATAGCCCTCCTTCACTCAAATCCAGTTCATTTACATGTCATGGTATCACCTCCCTGATGTCATGGGCCTCCTCCAGAAAAGGACAGGGCCTCCTCCAGAAGAGGACAAGCTACAACTTACTTCCAAACCATACCACCCCCAGCCCAGGGCAGTTTAGACAAAGAATCTAACTAACATGAGATAAATAATCATTTTCTTATTAGAGTCATTCTCCCTTGCATGGGAAAATTTTTTCAGTGAGACCCCCTCCCATCTTGAATTGAAATTTCTTCTTTAGTGTTCTTTCATTCCCTCCCTTTGCTACCTTACCTGTTCTTTTATATACCCTCTTCCTGAGAGATTACAGTATTTATTTTACCTTTATTGTTTACCATTGACAGGATGCATTACACATTTACTTCTTTCCTCTTTCCCTCCACCTTTTTAATCTGCCCTAGCATTCTTCAGTTTAGTTCCAAAATGCACTTATACACTTATAGGTGAGATGCTATGAGATTTAGTCCATGGTTGATATCCTTCCTCTTTTCAATTCTTCCATTTAAATTTCTCTTTTTTTCTTGTATACTTTTAGAAAAAAAAAACTTCTTAATGGTACCTGTTGTTATTTTATTATAGTTGCTGTTTTTAAACCTTGTGTCTGTTTTTGGGAGGTGTCTCTGCTTTTCCTCATTAAAGCAAATTCATTTTTGATCAGCTTGTGCCCCAGTTAACTTCTGGGAGGGCAGAATTGGCCTTAGCTAGATGCCAGTGCCCTTTTCTTCAGGCTTGTTGAAGCCCCCACACCTTGTCCCAGTTCCCTCTCTCTGTTCCTGAGTTTGCTGGCTGAGTGTTTCTGCTTTTGCATGGTTTGCAAACATAGTGCTACTCCCAGCAAAGCAAATTTGCCCCTTTTCCTCCAACTTGGCCTTGAGGGGCAGGGTGGGCAAAGCTGAGTCCATTTAGGCATGTTGAACAGAAATGAGCAGAAAGAGAATTAGCCTTCTCTGCTGTTAGTCTGTTGAAGGGTGCCTCATTAGATATTTAGTGTCTTAAACCATGGAGACAGCTGTAATTATTTTACCTCATACTTAATTCTTATTTTGAAGAAATTTGAGAGAAAATGCCTAGGCTTCTATCTTGTTGATCACATGACCCAGGAAACTTCTATGTGATAAGACAAAAAAGTAGGACTACTTTTTTGTAGTTCTTGTAGAAAGTTAGAATCTAAATGTGGAGGCACTGCTTAAACACTTAGAAAGCTAAGAATAGTTAAATTACATCTATGATTTCACAAAGCAGCATTAAGAAGGCATCACTGGAGCAGTGTGTTTAAGGTACAATGGGTAGAGCTCTGATCTTGGAGTCAGCAAGACCCCAGATATTGACCTGCTCTGATTTTGGGCAACTTGCTTCAATTTGCCTCTATTTCCTCACCTGTAAAATGGGGACAATAATAGTACCTACTTCTCAGGAGGATTATTGTGAGAATCAAATGAGATAATACTTTTAAAGCACTTAGCACAATACGTGGCACGTACTAGACATAGATAAATGCTTGTCCTCTTTCCCTCCTAATTACCAAGTGAATATAAAAGTGATGGGAATCCTGTTAATATAGAGATAACATTTTTTATTATTGAGATCTTTAAAAGTGGTAATGTGAAGTCAACTTGGTAATACAGTAGATAGAATGTGGGACCTAAAGACTTTCAGAGTTGGTTATCTTTACACTGTTATTTTATAAATCATTCTCTTGACCAGTTTCACTTCACTCTGTATCAGTTTAAATAATTCTTCCATGTTTTTCAGAAAACTTCCATTTGTTTTTTTTTTTCTTCCTTATGATCATTTCCATTACATTCCCCAGTTAATGGACACCCCTTTAGTTTCTAGTTCTTTGCCACTACAAAAAGAGCTACTGTAAATATTTTTGTATATTTCGATCTGTTTCCTCTTCCTTCTCTTTTTGGGGCATGCATAATCAACGGTATTTATGAATCAAAGGGTAAGGACTGTTTACTGATTCATGGTCATAATCTCAATTACTTTCCATAATGTAGGCCAATGCACTGGTACACCAACAGTGATTTACCATAACTGTTTTCTGATACTTGTCTTTTTTTTTTTTTTTTTGTCGTTTTTGCCACTCTAATGAGTTGTGAGATAGATTTTAATTTCTTTAATTTCTTTTCTTAGTGTTTTAGAATGTTCTTTTATATGTTGATTAATAGCATGTATTGCTTCCTTTCAGAATAGTTTGTTCATATCTTTGGACCATTCATCTATTGAAGAATGGCTTTTTTTTTTTAATCAATTACATGTAAACACAAATTTTTTTTTAACATTCATTTAAAAAAATTTTTTTAGATCCAAATACTTTCTCCCTTCCTTTACTATACTCCTCTCTGAGAAGACAAGCAGTTTAGTATATATTATACATGTGCAACCATGCAAAAGAAAATAAGCAAAGTTTTAAAAGTATCCTTCAAAAGCATTCAGAATCCATTAGTACTTTCTCTGGAGGCAGATAGCATTTTTCATCATCCTTCGAAATTTTCTTGGGTTATTGTTTTGCTAGAATAGCTAAGTCATTCTCACTTGATTATTGTACAACATTGCTGTTACTGTGTACTACATTCTCCAGGTTCTGCTCATTTCACTGTGTTCATGTAAGTCTTCCCAAATTTTTCTGAAAGCATACTTCTCATCATTTCTTTTTTTTTTTAATTTAATTTTATTTGCATAACATATGTGTGGGTAATTCTTCAACAATAACAC
>JAJPUD010000554.1:476342-505216 GCA_023553655.1 Myrmecobius fasciatus
ATCCTCTGAAAATTGTCTGTTCATATCCTTTGACCATTTATTGATTGGAGAATGGCTTGAATTTTTATAAATATGAGACAATTCTCTATATATTTTAGAGATGAGACCTTTATCAGAACCCTTGAATGTAAAGATGATTTCCCAGTTTATTACTTCCCTCCTAATCTTGTCTGCATTGATTTTGTTTGTACAAAAACTTTTTAACTTGATATAGTCAAAGTTATCTATCTGGTTTTCAATTAAGAGTTCCAGTTCTTCTTTGGACATAAATTTATTCCATCTCCAAAGGTCTGAGAGGTAAACTATATTACATTCCTCTAATTTACTTATAGTATCACTCTTTATATCCAGATCACGAACCCATTTAGATCTTATCTTGGTATGTGGTGTTAGATGTGGGTCAAGCCCTAATTTCTTCCACACTAGTTTCCAGTTTTCCCAGCAGTTTTTGTCAAATAGTGAATACTTATCCCAAAAGTTGGGGTCTTTGGGTTTATCAAAAACCAAATTGCTATAGTTATTGCCTAGTTTGTCTTGTGATTCTATCCTATTCCACTGATCGACTTCTATTTCTTAGCCAGTACCATATGGTTTTGATGACCGCTGCTTTATAATATAGTTTTAGATCTGGTACAGCAAGTCCTCCATCATCAGCCTTTTTTTTCATTAATCCCCTTGAAATTCTTGACCTTTTGTTTTTCCAAATGAACTTTGCTACTATTTTTTCTAGATCTGTAAGATAATTTCTTGGGAGTTTGATTGGTATGGCACTAAATAAGTAAATTAGTTTGGGTAGTATTGTCATTTTTATTATATTTGCTCGGCCTACCCATGAGCATTTTAAGTTTTTCCAATTGACTAGGTCTGATTTGATTTGTGTGGAAAGTGTTTTGTAGTTTAGTTCATATAGGTCCTGACTATCTCTTGGCAGATAAATTCCCAAATATTTTATACTATCAACAGTTATTTTGAATGGAATTTCTTTTTGTATCTCTTGCTGCTGAACTTTATTGGTAATATATAAAAATGCTGATGATTTATGTGGATTTATTTTGTATCCTGCAACTTTGCTAAAGTTGTGAATTGTTTCTAGTAGTTTTTTAGTTGAGTCTTTAGGGTTCTCTACGTATATCATCATGTCATCTGCAAAGAGTGATAATTTGGTTTCCTCATTACCTACTCTAATTCCTTTAATCTCTTTTTCTTCTCTTACTGCCAAAGCTAACATTTCTAAGACAATATTAAATAATAATGGTGACAGTGGGCAGCCTTGTTTCACTCCTGATCTTATTGGGAATGGTTCTAGTTTGACTCCATTACATATGATACTTGCTGAAGGTTTTAAGTAGATACTACTAATCATTTTAAGGAAAAGCCCATTTATTCCTATACTCTCCAGTGTTTTTAATAGGAATGGGTGTTGGATTTTATCAAAGGCTTTTTCTGCATCTATGGAGATAATCATATGGTTTTTATTAATTTGGTTATTGATATAATTGATTATGCTAATTGTTTTCCTAATATTGAACCAGCCCTGCATTCCTGGTATAAATCCTACTTGGTCATGATGTATTATCCTGGGGATGACTTTCTGTAATCTTGTTGCTAAAATCTTATTTAAAATTTTTGCATCAATATTCATTAGGGAAATGGGTCTATAGTTTTCTTTCTCAGTTTTCTCCCTACCTGGTTTAGCTATCAGCACCATATCTGTGTCATAGAAGGAATTTGGTAGTACACCTTCTTTCCCAATTTTTTCAAATAGTTTATATAGTGTTGGGATTAATTGTTCTTTGAATGTTTGGTAAAATTCACATGTAAATCCATCTGGCCCTGGAGATTTTTTCTTAGGGAGTTGATTAATAGCTTGCTCTATTTCTTTTTCCGAAATAGGGCTATTTAAATAATTTATTTCCTCTTCTGTTAATCTGGGCAATCTATATTTTTGTAGATATTCCTCCATTTCATTTACATTATCAAATTTATTGGCATAAAGTTGGGCAAAGAAACTCCTAATTATTACTCTAATTTCCTCTTCATTGGAGGAAAGTTCTCCCTTATCATTTTTGAGACTAATAATTTGATTTTCCTCTTTCCTTTTTCTAATCAAATTAACTAAAGGCTTATCTATTTTGTTGGTTTTTTCATAAAACCAACTCTTACTTTTATTTATTAATTCAATAGTTTTCTTATTTTCAATTTTATTGATCTCCCCTTTAATTTTCAGAATTTCCAATTTGGTATTTAATTGAGGGTTTTTGATTTGGTCTTTTTCTAGCTTTTTTAATTGTAAGCCCAGTTCATTAATCTTCTCTTTCTCTGTTTTACGCAAGTAAGCATCTAGAGATATAAAATTACCCCTTATAACTGCTTTAGCCGAGTCCCACAAATTTTGGTATGTTGTCTCATTGTTGTCATTCTCCTGGATGAAATTTTCGATTGTGTCTATAATTTGCTCTTTCACCCATTCGTTCTTCAGGATTAGATTATTTAATTTCCAAATAACTTGTGGTCTATTTTCTCCTGGCCTTATATTACATGTGAGTTTTATTGCATCATGATCTGAGAAGGATGCATTTACTATTTCTGCTTTTCTGCATTTGATTTTGAGGTTTTTATGCCCTAACACATGATCAATTTTTGTATAAGTTCCATGAACCCCTGAGAAAAAAGTATACTCCCTTCTATCACCATTCAGTTTCCTCCAGAGATCTATCATACCTAACTTTTCTAGCCTTTTGTTAACCTCCCTAACTTCTTTCTTATTTATTTTGGAATTTGATTTATCTAATTCTGAGAGAGCAAGGTTGAGATCTCCCACTAGTATAGTATTACTGTCTATTTCTCCTTGCATCTCTCTTAACTTCTCCTCTAGGAATTTGGATGCTATACCACTTGGTGCATATATGTTAAGTATTGATACTGCTTCATTGTCTATGGAACCCTTTAGTAAAATGTAGTTTCCTTCCTTATCTCTTTTAATTAGATCTATTTTTGTTTTTACTTGATCCGAGATAAGGATTGCTACCCCTGCCTTTCTTTGTTCACCTGAAGCATAGAAGATTCTGCTCCAGCCCTTTACCTTCACTCTGTATGTATTTCTATGTTTTAGATGTGTTTCTTGTAAACAACATATTGTAGGATTCTGGCTTTTAATCCAGTCTGCTACCCGCTTCTGTTTTATTGGAGAGTTCATCCCATTCACATTCACAGTTAAAATAACTATATCTGTATTCCCTGCCATCTTATTTACCCAGAGTTATGATTTTCTCTTCCCTTTTCCCTCTCTCCCTTCCCCCCTCCCCAGTACTTTGCTCTTGATGACCGCCTCCCACCAATAATCCTCCTCCCTTTAGAGTCCCTCCCTCCCCTTTATACCTTTCCCCTAATCCTTCTATTAGTTTATCCCTTTCCTTTTCTCCCCTCCCTCCTACCTTCCCACAAGGAGGGTCAGGCCTTTCTTTGAAGCCAAATGTGTCTGATATACTCTCTTAGAGTCCAATCTAATGAGAGTAAGGTTTACACAATACTCATCGCCCTCCCTTCTTTCCCTCAATTATATTAGATCTTCTATGTCTCTTTATGAGATTTTGCCTTATTTTACCTCCTTTATTTTTACTTTATTTTGCCTCCTTTCCCCCCTCCCCCCTTTTTCTTTTTCAGTATGGTATCCCTTCCACCTCTAATTTCTTTTCCATTATTATCAAAGAAAAATCAAATTATACTGCCATTCTTTAAAGGATACCTATAGTAGAAATATAGTTCTCAAGAGTCTTCCTTTTTACTTTTTATGCTTCTCTTGAGTTCTCTACTTGGAGGTCAAATTTTTTGTTCAGATCAGGTCTTTTCATTAGAAATAGGTGAAATTCTCCTGTATCATTGAATGACCATCTTCTTCCCTGGAAGATGATGCTCATTCTAGCTGGATAACTTATTCTTGGCTGTAATCCACGTTCTTTTGCCTTTCGGAATATCTGGTTCCAGGCCCTTCGATCCTTTAAAGTGGAAGCTGACAGATCCTGTGTAATTCTAATGACAGTTCCTCGGTATTTGAACTGTTTCTTTCTAGCTGCTTGCAATATCTTTTCCTTGGTGCGATAGTCCTGAAATTTGGCCACGATATTCCTTGGGGTTTTAATTTTGGGGTCTCTTTCTGGAGGTGATCGGTGAATTCTTTCAATGCCAATTTTGCCTTCTGATTCTAAAACATCAGGGCAATTCTCTTTCATGATTTCCTGGAAGATAGCATCCAGGTTCTTTTTTTCATCGTGGCTTTCAGGGAGTCCGATAATCCTTAAATTGTCTCTCCTGGATCTGTTTTCCAAGTCAGTTGTTTTTCCTAGGAGATATTTCATATTTTCTTCTATTTTTTCATTTTTTTGTTTTTGTTTAACTGATTCTTGAAGTCTTATTGAGTCATTTACTTCTATTTGTTCAATTTTAATTTTTAAAGTATTATTTCCTTCAGTTATCTTTTTTAGCTCCTTTTGTAGCTGGCCAATTGAGTTTCTTGATTCAATGCATTCTTTTTCCATTTTGCCAGTTTTATTTTTCAGTGAATTGTTGTCTTTTTCCAATTCACCAATTTTGTTTTTCAGTTCACCATTTTTATTTTCCAGTGAGTTGGTGATTTTTTCCAATTCACCAATTTTGTTTTTCAATGAACTGTTTTCTTTTTCCAATTCACCAGTCCTATTTTCCAGTTTTTGATATTTCTGTTGCCCTGATCTCAATTTATTTCCCCATTCTTCTTCTAGCTCTCTTTTGAGATTCTTAATGCAATCATCCAGGTAAGCCTTCTGAAAGGGAGACCAACTTAAGTCTGCCTTTGTGGCTTCATCTGGGATTTTTTTCATAATGTCAGGATCTGGGGACTGTTCTATTTTTTCTGCGTAAAAGCTTTCTATGGTGAGAGCTCTCTTCTGCTTCTTGCTCATGGTTTAAAGTTGGGATATTGGTCAAAAACAGAGAAAACTGCAACGATTTGTGTTTGCCCTGGGGCAGTTTGCCGAGTTGACTTCCGGTCTGAGGCTGGTGGGGCTAGACCACGTTTTCAGTTTCTCTAGATCCACCCTTTACCAAAGGCAGATCTGTCAAAGCACCTGCCCGCAAGCAGAGCAAAGTGGCCCAGGCGTCTCCCAGGGGCTTCCTGGGTGCCTTAAATCCGGCCCTCTATCGCAGCCCTGACTAACGCCCCGGCTGGAGTCTAATCGCGACCAGCAGCCGATTTCCCCTGAGGCTAACCTTCTCCGGAGTTCTTTCCAGGTAGATTTTTGATAGAAGTGCGTTGTAGTCCAAATGTTTGGTGGAGCCTTCACTCACAAACCAGTTCGAAGGCTCACTTTGTCTGGGTTTGAGGGAAGGTCCCAAAGGAGTTCACAGAGAAAGCTGTCTGCAGTTCGCCATCTTGGCTCCGCCCTCCTCATCATTTCTTAATTGATGGCCACCCCCTCAGTTTTCAATTCTTTGTCACTACAAAAAATGCTGCTACAACTATTTTCAGACATATATGTTCTTTTCTATTTTCTTGTATCTCTTTGGGACACAAATTTAGTAGTGGTATTGGGGGTCGAAGGGTATACACAGTTTTATAGTTCCAAATTGTTCTCATCAGAATAGGATTGTTGTAAATTTGAATCCATTTATCATGTATCTTTTGATATACCCCTCAGTAGTAAACTGTTTCATTTCTAATTTTAACTCCACTGGTTTTGTTTGTGTAGGTACTTTTAAAATCTTATGTAATTAAATTTTTTGATTCCCAGTATCTCGTTTGCTCAAGAAATTTCCTCATCTATAATTATTATTTTTATTCTTGCTCCATTAACTTGATTATGCTGTAAATCTAAGCCATTTATTCATTTGAAACGTATCTTTGTATATTGTGTGAGGTACTGGTCTTTTTTTAACTTTTGACAGATTGCTTTCCATTTGTTTTTCTAGTTGTTTTTGTCAAATAGTGAATCCTTCCCCTTGGAGTTGGCTATTTGGATTTTATCGAATATTTGCTGTTTGTTTCTGTATGTTGTATAAAACATTCTATGCTATCAAATATCTTCTCTGTTTTTTAACTTAGGACCAGTAATTTTGATGATTGCTATTTTGTAGTATAATTTGAGGCCTGACACTTCCAGTCTCCTTTCCCACCTTTTTTTTTTTTTTTTTTTTTCCCATTCTTTCTCTTGAGATTTTTTAATGTCTGGTTTCTTCAGATGAATTTCATAGTTGTTTTTCTAGCCCTATTATAAGAATTTTTAATCTGAGTTCCATGAAATTGTTTTTTAAGATATATTTTGATAACTTTCAATATAGTTCATTTTCCTTAGTAATTATATATATATATATATACATATTTTTTTTACATATTTTTTTAAGGAAGTATTTAGACTTTTCTTGAAGAGGTGGGGGGGGGGGTGGGGGGAGGAAAGATCCCTATTCTAGGTCTTTAATCTTGTGATAGCTGAGCTGTCAATCAGATATCACTTTGCTTGAGCATCTTGTGTGAACCACCATAGTGCCTCCCCCTCCTTACTTTGTCAGAATCTCTGATTCATGTGAAGTGACCTTCCTAAAAGGTTGGGTGGTACAATGGATTTAATGCTTGGCCTCAAATCAAGAAGACTTGAGTTCAAACATGTCTATAGACACTTATTAGCTGTGTGATCCTAGGCATGTCATCTCAGCTTCTTCATTGGAACATGGGGGCTAATAGCACCTATTTCCCAGGATCATTATGAAGATCAAATGAAATAATAGTAGCTTATTATTACATTTTATGTTAGCTTAGCATAGTGCCTGGCACAAATAAGCACTACACCAATGTTAATTGCTCATGGTGGTTTTATTATTTTCTCTCCTTAGCAGAAGGTCAGCCTTTGGATGATTAGATTACGCCCTACCCATGGATAGCTATCAGTGGAACTACTTGTGTTTGGGATTTAATCTAGGGGTTAAAATGGAATAATATTGAAAATATGAAATTTCTGATCTGCACATAGCTCTTAAACCCTATCCTGTGCTTACATTCTTTCTTCAGTCATGATTTTCTCCTAATCATTTATCTTGGATGCTTAACACATTTTGATAAATGTGGTCAAATACTTAGAATCAGAAACTCTTCCATGCTGCTTATTTATGAAAGCTTCATTTGCTGGCAGGTAAAGTCTTTTTTTTATATATTAAAACTTTTTATTTGCAAAACATATGTATAGGTAATTCTTCAACATTAACCCTTACAAAGCTTTCCGTTACAAATTTTTCCCCCCCTACTCCCCACCCCTCCCCTAGATGGCAGGAAATCCACTACATGTTAATTATGTTAAAATAACTTGACAAGCCAAATATATGTATACATATTTCCACACTTATCATTTTTGTGCAAGAAAAATCTTATCTACAAGAAAAAAAATCAGATAAAGGAAACACAATGCAAGCAAACATCAATAGAGAGCATGAAAATGTTATGTTGTGGTCCACATCTCATATCCCTCTCTCTGGGTATGGCAGGTAAAGTCTTGAGTATATATGTAACAACAGCAGATAGACAGCATAAGAAAGAAGTGGCCAAACTTCACTGCCCGGCTTCAAAATTTGTACCTTTTGGTTCTATTTTTGAGTTCCCTAAAACTTCTATTGAGGGATATAAGAACTCTCACCTTCTTGTATGTACCAAGATCATCAGAAACTACTTTGTTAGCCTCTCTCTTCATTTACCTTGAGCCCAGAGGAAGATAGTAATTAAAAATATAAAAGTGGAAGTACAGGTTACATTCAGTTCAATATTCTTTTTGCTATAATAAAAATGCTATTACTACCAACTGACCTTTCTGTCAAAGTTTAACATTTGCAAATAGATTATGGTATTTCACTTGTGGTTAGGTGAAATGAAATCTCTATATTTGTGAATATCTTGTGCCAGTTTTGCTCTTATACCTATGACTTAGGGATAATTCTTGTGATGTTGAATTATTGAATTACTTGCCCAAGATAACACAGCTAGCAAACGTTCAAATTAGGCCTTGAAAACTGGTCATCTTGACTGCAAGCCCAACATCATGTTACCTCCATTTATATTTTTATTATTAAATTCTAACTTGAATTTAGCATTTGGGAAGAGGTCTCTAACTTCATAAGATCAGTGGGATTTGCATTAGACATCTTAGATTTTAGAAGTGTAGAATATGGAAACAAGGGGGCACAATTACAAAATCATGGCATGGGCCTCCAAGAAAGGTATCCAGACATCTTTGGTATTTGGATTAGGATCATTGCTGAAAATAAATATGATAGCATGATAGAAGACAGAACTACTCATTTTATTTATACTTTGTTTCTACTTTCTCTATAAAAGAAAATAGTCTTTGGAAGGGACTGAACAAAAATGATTAATAAAGAATCAAAACTCAAGATAAGTAGGATGCTAACTTTGAATTAATTCACCAAGCATATAGGTAGATGATAGATAAAATTAAAACAATAAAATGAACTTTAAAAAAAAGATTGTGGAGAAAAGGAGAGTTGCTTTATGGCTGGCAAAAGGCAGCTATAGATACTGATTTTCAGAAAAGGAAGGAAGAACTTGCTAGTTCATGCTTGTATCCTTGCTTTTGAGTCTTCGCTAAATGCTAGAATATAATCATTAAAGCCATAGTGAGAAACCAAAAGAGAAAGTACTGAGAAAAAGAATTCATGCCTGTGTTGATAAATTGTTACATACATTGTAGAACATGTTCATTCTGTTCTATGTTTTGACTTAACTGCTTTACATGTTGCCAGGTAGAGTTCATGATGGGGGTAGGGTGGGTAGGATAAATCTATCTAGGATAGAAGTGACTATGATGTATAAATAAAAGGCATCCACAAAACTTAATAAAATGAAAGAACAGGCTAGATATGCTAACTGTGGGGGGGGAGGGTAAACTGATTGGTAAAGGATATGCTAGAGATGTTGATTACCTATGTTCTTGTGGGAAAAGATGGAGAGATGTGGGCTAGATAATTCATTTAGGTGGAGATGGAATTGATTAAAGATCTGTATCCAAAAAAATTCATTAATGATTCATGTAGAGTAAAGTGAAGTGTACTGGTAGATTGCCTCAAGGATCTTTTGTGTTTGATTCTTTTCTGTTGATCATTCTTATCAGTGTAGATAAGCAGGGATAAGCATGATGGTCAGATTTGCAGATGACACAACTTTAGGAGGAAGGACCAACATTCAAATTCACAGTTAAAAAAAAATCTTAACAGAAAACCTGAACTGAATATTAATAAGATACAATATAGTAGGAATAAATGTAAAGTAATTGTATAAGAAAAATAAATTTCACAATTACAAAGTGAAGAAACCTGGCTAGAGAGTGGATAATTTAAGAAGATTTGGGATTGTAAAAGGAGCCAAGATGGCAGAGAGAATCCAGGACATTGCCCAAGCTCTTGCTAGCTTCCCCCAGAATCAATGCTACACCAAGCTTTGAATAGATTTTTGGTTTTGGTTTTGGTTTTTAATTTTTTGATTATCATATTTTTCCAACTGATTCCATGAAATTTATTGAAGAGCATATGCCAGAAAGTGAAATAATGGATTTTTTTTTCCTTTTTTTTTAAATAACAGCTTTTTATTTTTCAAGATGTATGGAAAAATAGTTTTGAACATACACACTTGTAAAACCTTATGTTCCAAAATTTTCTCCCACCCTTTTCCTCACCCCCCTCCTTCCCCTAGACAGCGAGTAATTCAATATAGGTTAAACATATGCAATTCTTCTAAACATATTTCCACATTTATCATGTTGCCCAAGAAAAATCAGATCAAAAGGGGGAAAAATGGGGGGGGGACAAGAAACAAGCAACAATAAAAAAGATGAAAATACAATTTTGTGATCCACATTCAGCCCCCGTAGACCTCTCTCTGGATGCAGATAATTCTCTCCATCACAAGTCTATTGGAATTACCCTGAATCACCTCATTGTTGAAAAGAGCCAAGTCCATCATTGTTGATCATCACATAATCTTATTGCTGTGGGCAATAATCTCTTGGTTCTACTCAGTTCACTTAGCATCAGTTCATGGAAGTCTCTTCATGCCTTTCTGAAATTATCCTGATGATTGTTCTTATAGAACAATAATATTCCATTTCTTTCATATACCAAACTTATTCAGCCACTCCCCATCTGATAGACATCCACTCAATTTCCAGTTCCTTGCCAACACACACACACACAAAAAGCTGCTACAAACATTTTTGCACATGTTGGTCCTTTTCCCTTTTTTATGATCTCTGTGGGATACAGATCTAGTAGAGATGCTGCTTGATCAAAAAATATGCACAGTTTGAAGTCCTTTGGGCATAGTTCCAAATTGCTCTCCAGAATAGTTAGATCAGTTCACAACTCCACCAACAATGTATTAATGTCTCAGTTTTCTCACATTCCCTCCAACATTATCTTTTCCTGTCATCTCAGCCAATCTGAGACATATTAAGTGGTACCTAAGTTGTCTTAGTTTGCACTTCTCTGATTGATTGTGATTTAGAGCATTTTTTCATAGGACTTTAATTTCTTCTTAAGAAAATTGTCATATCCTTTAACCATTTATCAATTAGAGAATGGCTTGTATTCTTATAAATTTGAGTCAATTCTCTATATATTTTAGAAATGAGGCCTTTATCAGAACTGTTGGATGCAAAATTTCCCCCCTTTTTCTGTGTCCCTTCTAATCTTGGCTGCATTGGTTTTAGTTGTACAGAAATTTTAAATTTAATATAGTTATTAATTTTTCATTTCAAGATATTCTCTAATTCTTTGGCCATAAATTCCTTCCTTCTGCACAGATCTGAGGGCAGACTATATCCCTTGTTATCCTAATTGAATATAGTATTCCCCTTTATGTCTAAGTCACGAACCCATTTTGACCTATCTTGGTATATAGGGTGTTAGGTGTTGGTCAATGCCTAGTTTCTACCATACTGTTTTCTGATTTTTCCAGAAATTTTTGTCAAATAGTGTATTCTTATCCCAACAACTAGAGTCTTTGGGTTTATCAAACACTAGATTACTAAAGTCCTTAACTATAATGTCTTGTGAATCTAACTTAGTCTGCTGATCAACTACTCTATTTTTTAGCCAGTACCAAATGATTTTGATGACTGCTACTTTATAATATAGTTTTAGGTCTGGTACAGCTAGGTCTGTTTGTTTGTTTGTTTGTTTTTCATTAATTCCCTTAAAATTCTTGCATTTTAGCCCTTTTTGTAGTGGCTAGAAACTGGAAACTGAATAGATGCCCTTCAATTGGAGAATGGCTGAATAAATTATGGTATATGAATACTATGGAATATTATTGTTCTGTAAGAAACGACCAGCAGGACGATTTCAGAGAGGCCTGGAGATACTTACATGAACTGATGCTGAGTGAAATGAGTAGAACCAGGAGATCATTATATACGGCAACAACAATACTATATGACGATCAATTCTGATGGACATGGCTCTCTTCAATAATGAAATGTTTCAAACCACTTCCAATTGTTCACTGAAGAAAGCCATATACACCCAGAGAGAGGGATGTGAAATGTGGACCACAACATAACATTTTCATACTCTCGATTGATGTTTGCTTACATTGTGTTTCCTTTATCTGATATCTTTCTTGTAGATATGATTTTTCTTGCACAACAATGATAAGTGTGGAAATATGTATACATATATTCGATTTGTCAAGTATTTTAACATAATTAACCTGAAGTGGATATCCTGCCATCTAGGGGAGGGGTGGGGAGTAGGAAGGAAAAACTTTTAACAGAAAGCTCTATAAGGGTTAATGTTGAAGAATTACCCATACATATGTTTTGCAAATAAAATTTAAAAAAAATTCTTGCCTTTTGTTCTTTCAGATGAATTTTGTTAATTATTTTTTCTAGTTCTATAAAGTAATTTGACAGTTTGATTGGTATAGCACTGAATAAGTGGATTAATTTAGGTAGAATTGGCACTCTTATTACATTTTAACTTGGCCTACCCATGAGCATTTGATATTCTTCTAATTGTTTAGATGTAACTTTATTTGAGTGAAACGTGTTTTGTAATTGTGTCCATATAATTCTTTGCTTTGTATTGCTAGGTCAATTTCCAAATATTTTACATTACCTACAGTTATTCTTTTTCTATGTTTTGCTGCTGAACTTTATTTCTAATACAATATTAAATAATAATAGTGACAATATAGTAATACTAATGCAGTCCCTAAGAAAAAATTTCCAGAATCTGAAGGATTTACAAGTGAATTTTACTAAACATTTAAAGAACAATTAATTCTAATACTGTGTAAACTATTTGGAAAAATAGGCAAAGAAGGAGTCCTCCAAATTCTTTCTATGACAAATATGGTACTTTTGCCTAAACCAGGAAGAGCCAAAACAGAGAAAGAAAATTACAGACCAATCTCCCTAATTAACATTGATGCAAAAAATTTGAATAAAATGTCAGCAAAGAAATTACAGCAATTTATCAGCAGGATAATACATTGTGACCAAGTGGGATTTATATCAGGAATGCAGGGCTGGTTCAAAATCAGGAAAATTATTGCCTTAATCTAACCATATCAATAACAAAACCAACAGAAATCATATAATTTCAATAGATGCAGAAAAAACTTTTGACAAAATACAGCACCCATTCCTATTAAAAATTGTAGAGAGCATAAAGATAACGGGAGTTTTCCTTTAAAAAATAAGCAGTATTTATTAAAACCAACTTAAGCACTATTTAGTTTCTTAGTTGATTCTCTGGGATTCTCTAAGAATACCATCTGCAAAGGGTAATAATTTTATTTCTTCATTCCTATTCTTAATTCTTTAAATTACTTTTTTTTCTTTTTATTGCCAAAGTTAACATTTCTAATACAATATTGAATAGTAATGGTGATAGTGGGCAACCTTCTATTTTTTTATTGGGAATTTTATTGGGAATGTTTCTAGTTTATCCCCATTACATATGATGCTTGCTGATGATTTTAGATAGATGCTACTTATCATTTTAAGGAAAACTCCATTTATTCCTGTGCTTTTAATAAGAATTGGTGCTGTATTTTGTCAAAAGTTTTTTTTTTCTATATAATCATATGATTCCTGTTATTTTGGTTATTGACATAATCAATTATGCTAATAGTTTTCATGATAATGAACCAGCCCTGCATTCCTGGTATAAATCCTACTTGATCATAGTGTATTATCCTGGTGGTTAGTTGCTGTAGTCTCTTTGTTAATATTTTAATAAGATTTTTACAGCAACATTTTCTTTTCTTTTCTTTTCTTTTCTTTTTTTTTTTTTGCTTTTTACTGAGGCAATTAGGGTTAAGTGACTTGCCCAGGGTCACACAGCTAGGGAATGTTAAGTGTCTGAGACCAAATTTGAACTCAGGTCCTCCTGACATCAGGCCTGGTGCTCTGTCCACTGCGCCACCTAGCTGCCCCACAGCAATATTTTTAAGAGAAATTGATCTGTCATTTTCTTTCTCTGTTTTGACCTTTCTTGATATCAGCATCATATCTGTTCTATTTTTCTAAATAATATAAGAATTGTTCCTTAAATGTTTGATAGAATTCACTTGTAAATTCATCTGACCCTAGAAATTTTTTCTTATGGGGTTCATTAATAGCTTGTTCAGTTTCTTTTTCTAAAATAAGACTATTTAAGTAATTTATTTCCTCCTGTTAATCTGAGCAGTTTATATTTTTGTAAGTATTAATACATTTCACTTAGATTATCGGATTTATTGGGCAAAATAGCTCCTTATTATTGCTTTGATTTCTTCATTGGTGGGAAGTGTACCCCCCCCCCAAGCAATTGGGGTTAAGTGACTTGCCCAGGGTCACACAGCTAGGAAGTATTAAGTGTCTGGGTCTAGATTTGAACTCAGGTCCTTCTGGCTTCAGGGCTTGTGCTCTATCCACTGCACCACCTAGCTGCCCCACCTTTTCCTTTTTGATGCTGACAATTTGATTTTCTTCTTTCCTTTTTCTACTCAAATTAACTAAAGGTTTATCTATGTTGACTTTTTCATAAAACCAACTCTTAGTTTTGTTTATTAGTTCAATATTTTTCTTACTTTAAATTTTACTAATCTCTCCTTTTATTTTCAGAATTTCAAATTTGGTATTTAATTGGGGGTTTTTAATTTATTCTTTTACTAGCTTTTTTAGTTGCACACCCAATTCAATGATCTTCTCTCTCTCCCTTTTTTTTTATTCATACAAGCATCTAGGATATAAAATTCCCCCTAAGAACTGTTTTTGGCTGCATCCCATAAGTATTGATAAGTTGTCTTATTATTGTCATTCTCTTAGATGAAATTATTGATTGTTTCTATGGTTTCTTATTTCACTGACTTATTCTTTAGGATGAGTTTATTTAGTTTCCAATTAATTTTGACCTATTTTTCCATGGCTCTTTATTACATGTAATTTTTTATTGCTTCATGCTCTAAAAGGATGCATTTACTAATTCTGCCTTTCTGTATTTTGATTTTGAGGTTTTTATGTCCTAACATATGGTAGGTTTTTGTGTAGGTTCCATGTACTGCCAAGAAAAAAGTAAATTCCTTCTGTCCCTATTCAGTTTCTTCCAAAGGTCTACCATACCTAACTTTTCTAAACTTCTATTTACTTCCTTATTTCGTAGTTTGATTTATCTAGTTCTGATAAAACAAAACAACTTCTTTAAAAACACAAGTGTATATCAGTTGGGGAATGACTGAATAAGTTATGATGTATGAAGGCATTGGAATATTATTATTTTATAAGAAATGAGCAGGCTGAATTCAGAAAAGCCTGGAAAGACCTACATGAACTGATGCTGAGTGAAGTGAGCAGAAGCAGGAAAATATTATATATAGTAACAAGATTATGTGATAATTAACTGTGATGGACTTGGTTTTTCTCAGCAAGGTGGTGATTCAAGGCAATTCCAATAGACTTGGGATGGGAAATTGCTGTTTTGGGGAGGAGGGAGGTAAGGAGAAAAACTTGGAACACAAAGTCTTACAAAAAGGAATGTTGAAAACTATCTTTGCATGTACTTGGAAAACAAAATACCATTGAAAATTAAAAAAAGAAAAAGAAAAAAAGTACAGTTAGCCAAGTGCAGGAGGTAAAAAAAGCAAACCGAACAATTCAAATACAGAAGAGCCATAATCAGGATAATCCAGGACCTAGAAGCTTCCACATTAAAGGACAGGACCTAGAATATAATATTCTGGAAAGCAAAAGATCTTGGACTACAATCAAGAATCAATTAGCCAGCAAAATTGAGCATTATTTTTCAGGGGGAAATTCAATGAAATAGGGAATTTTCAGTCATTTATAATGAAAAGACTAGGAGTTTTAGTAGGTTCCCTATCTTAGGAAGAATTTTGACAAAGATGGAAAGTATTTTGAATCTAGTGAGCAGGGGTAGCTCTGGAATTCATCCTATATTTATATCCCCAAGATTTAATACAGCATCTAGCACCTAGTACATATTTAATGAAAGTTTATTGAATTGAATTGGAGAATTCACCTCACCTATATGAGATGAAAATGTTGAAAAGGGAAGATTTGGGGTTTTTTTGTTTTGTTTTGTTTTTTTTCTCCAAGTATTTAAAGGCTATTTTGTGAAAGCAGAATTAGGTTTGTTCTGCTTGGTCCTAGAGCTTAGAACAAAGAGCAGCTGGTAGACATGTCAGAGACATGAAACCTGATGTGAAGAAAGATTCCTATCCATGACACCTAAATCATACTTGGGATGGGCTAATTTGAAGGTGGCAGGGTCTCTTTCCTTAAAGGTCCTCAAGAAAACACTAGGTGATATAGCTTGTTGTTGTTGTAGTGGTGGTGGTAGGGGATTCTTCTGCACTGCTTTTTTTTTTTTTTTTTAATTAAAGCCTTTTATTTTCAAAACATATGCATGAATAATTTTTTAACATTGACCCTTGAATAGCCTTGTGTTTCAAATTTTCTCCTCCTTCCCCTCACCCCCTTCCCTAGATAGCAAACAATCCAATATATATTATACATGTTAAAAATATATGTTAAACCCAATATATGTAAACATTTATGCAATTATCTTGTGCAGTCTATTCTTAGTCAGGGATTGGCTGGATTGAACCATGTCAGAAGCCCTTTGCACCTGAGATTGATTCCATGCAGATTTTCTGGAGACTTGAATTATGTAATGTTGAAAATTCTATGCCCTGCTCAAATTGACTCCCATTGTTGTTGTCCCAGACTCTGAAAAGGAAATCTTTTACAAAGTCTGTGAGGCTCGTTTCTTGGAGAACATGAAAACCCTCTGAAATAGGCTTCAAGATCCACATGCATTTGTTTTGTTTTTGAGTCTGTTTGAAGCACTAACAGAAGCTTTCTCCCTGTAGATAATATTAATAATTAGAAAAAATTTCATTAATCAACACAGAAATTCTTTGATGTCTTTTTCAGGTCACCAGTAGGGTATAGTGAGTTTGGGGGAAACAACTCATTATGGAGTGAGATGGAAAAGTCAGGAGGTAGAACCCAAAGGAAAATGAGAATGGCTGTTCCCACCCTTGAACCCATTATTCTCAGGAGGAGCCACAGAGGCTGAGGCTTTGGCTCCCTGCTCTGCTTCTTCATTCAGTCCAGACCTCATTTTCTACATCTTTATAAGGTGAGATTAGACTAAATAAATCTTTCCAGTTCTAGATCCTAAGATACTATCATTATAAAGGAATATTTCAGATTATTCTCATCAAATTAACTATTCTGTGGACTTCAGTTTTCTAATCTAAAGAATGAGGGAGGGCAGCTGGATGATCTCTGTAGGCCTTAGAAATCCATGACTCTGTTATTGTTTTCAGAACACTTACTTTGGAAACCCCAGATAAAATCATTGAATCATAGACTATCAGAGCTTTAAAAAGGATCTCAGAGATTATACAGTTTATTTAGTTTTCTCAACTTTAAAGTTAGGAAGCTCAGCCTTGGTGAGGGGGGAGTGACTGTCCATGATCCCAGAGCTCATTAATTGCAGAGATAAAATGAGTCAGTTTCTTTGGACTCCTGTTCCTAGTCTTTTCTCTAGATCTCACAGCTGATTCTGCTCTTTTGACCTATCCAGAAATGTGGTGAGTGAGGCCCAACCATAGTTTGAGTATTTGGTCTTTCGCCTCCTTTCCTGCTGTTAGTCTGGCATCAATTCCCTCTGGTTTTTAGGAATCTGGCAGGCAGGAATGTTCTTCTCTCTGTTTTTGCAGCAAAAAATATTCATACTTTTTGTTGACCTCAAACATTTTCTTATGATCATTAATGGAAAGGAGACTATGACTTCACTAAGTTGTTTGATACACAGTTATCCCTTCCACATGGCAGGGATTGGCGATTCCTTGATCTGGAAAATCTACATAAAATTTTTGGGCCCTCCCTTGTACCAGGGAAGAAGTTTGAATTATTATGGTAATGAAAAAGAAAATATGTTGATATTATATAATTCTATTATATAATATTATACATATATTTTATGCATTTCTGAGTTTCTCATCTTTTTCTGTGTTTTCTGTGACTTCTACAAACCCCCCAAATTCCCATTATTTATTGAAATATCGAAATCGTAATGGGGAAAACTCATGGTGTGAAAGAAGATAATTGTACCTGATTGTTGCTGAATTCTTACCTTCATTGGATCTCTAGCACACCAGGGTAGTGCTCTGGCATAGGATGACTGGCAAATGGAATAGGCAAATCCAAAGTCAGGCCTGAGCCTTCCTTTTTTGGGGGGGTTTACATTTTATTGATAACCTTTTTTTTTACACCTCATTTATTTCCCACTATTCCTCCCCATTCACCATTTATCCTTCCACTTAATAACCCTCCAATAATACAAAGCAAAAATGCTTAACCCTCAGACACCGTCTCATAATATGTTATTAACTTCTATTCTATTTGAAGAGGGTTAAAGTATACCTTATCTTATGAGCAGCACTTAGAATGGTCATTACAATCATCAGAGTTTGACTGCCTTTTAGTGTTGTTTTCATTTACATTAGTGTGGCTATTTTATATATTCATTTACATCAGAGGTAACAAAACTCCTTAGTGTAGCCTGAACCACATTAAAATGTATTTGGGAAATGTTTAACAAAATAAATATACAATTCAGCACAGCTAATGTTACTTTGTGGTTTTACTTTCTGCCTTCCTGTGTCATTTGTAACTTATGCAAAACTTCCTCCCAACCCCCCTTCCCCCATTCCCATTCAGTATCTTATATATTGAAATTGCAATGGGGAAAGTTGCTATATGGAAGGGAATAACTGTAACTGACTTATTGACGTCTCACCATCAGTGGGTCTCTAGTATACCAGAGCAGTGCTCTGGCATGGGATGACTGGCAGCAGGAATCTTTTTCTCTTTAAGTGTTACACCACTATACAAAATTGTATCTATTATCTATATTATTCTCTTGATTTTACTTCACTGTGCATTAGTTCATACAAAGTTTCATAGATTTATCAGTCATCCAGCTTTGTGCTAATGCCCAGGACACACAGATAAAATGAAGTAATCTGTTCTCAAGAAGTTTACTTTTTTTTGGAGGAGACATGTATTTAAATACGTATTAATGAACAGATAAATGAGTGAAGGAGAAAGCTTTTATTAAGTGACTGCATGTGCTAAGCTACAGGTGTAAAAGCAAAGAAAGGCCTTACCTTCAAGGCATTTATCTTGGTGGGGGAAATAACAGACACAGGAGGATGATGGCCAGAGAAGACAACTTTGGTCCAGAGCTTGACAGGAATGGTAAGTGATACTGGACGAGGCTGGATTGGCAGTGGCCAGATGGATTTGACCATGACTTCAGACCTGGAGAATGATGGTGCACTGGAGGGAAAATGGCTGAAAACACCAAGTAGAATAGGAGTGAAATGCAGTCACTAAAACCATAATGAATATTGTTATATGTGACCTGCCCTGGTTCTTAATGCAGACTTCAGCTGGAGGACACTAGACATCTTGCTCAGCTACTGTATTGGATTCTGCACTTTTAGTTTTCTTGGACACATATTAGCTACAGCTATAATCACTTTCATCTTAAGTCAGTCATATCATAGAATATTAGTACTAGAAGGATCTAAGTTTAGGAGGAATACCAAAACAAAAGGCAAAATTATTTGCCTGTGGTCCCAGCTTATTAGTGGTAGTTTTTGGGACTGGAGTCAAGTCTACTGATTTGCTTTCAGTCCAGGGCTGTTTTTACTTAGTACTATATGCCTTTTGAGCCCGACAGTACTAAAGACCTGCTTCCCTACATTTGTTAGTGACCATCCCTGAGTGAAAACTTCCATACACAGTACCTTTTTTTGTCTAATAAATAGCCTTTAATCTGAGCAGTAGTCCAGGCAAACCCTATTTGTCCTGTGCCATATCCTTGCAAGCTCCTGTGGCCTGCTGGTATCTCAAGAGAATGTGCAGACTGTGTTTCTTAAGAGCTGAGGAAGGACAAAGGAACTGAGCTAGTGGGAGGGCAGAATTGGTCTGAGAACATTTTATGACTCGGACTCATGTCTGACATCA
This sequence comes from Myrmecobius fasciatus, assembly GCA_023553655.1. Classification (NCBI taxonomy): domain Eukaryota; kingdom Metazoa; phylum Chordata; class Mammalia; order Dasyuromorphia; family Myrmecobiidae; genus Myrmecobius; species Myrmecobius fasciatus. Next base: position 495,923 of record JAJPUD010000554.1, read on the forward strand.
GACCATTCTGAAAATCTCCCTGAGTAGAAGATGGAAAAATACAAGCTTCTCTCCACCTGACTAAGGAAAGACCCCTTCTCCAGATTCTTGGTAGGATGTGTATGTCAAGAGGAGAGCTAGCCTTAGGGAAATGAGGACTGAAAACAGTCTGTTAGCCATTCAGCTCAGGAAGCAGATTGTACTAGCACAGACTCTTAATCAGTTAGCAGCTCCCCTCTCAATTCGTCCTGGTGTCCATATTTCCTTCATGTATGTCAGTCTGTAATCTCATGGGCTATGTTGATTCCTCAAACTGGAGGATCTGAAGGTGCATTGTTGCATCACGGAGTACAGATTAGAGCATTGTCCATGGCTAGGAATCAAAGAATAGTTCTAGACTTTGAACAATATTCTTCCTATTCTCTATATCCTTCCCCATTCCTCCTTTTAACTATAAACCTTTTATATTTCAAAAGGCTGGCATCTCATTAGGTAGGAAACCAAGGTATCTAAAAACACTGTCTTCCTGTTCAGGACAGTTAGTAAGTTATGTTCAGAGAGGATACATGCTCACATTTTATTTGCAAAAAAAACTTATTTAGTGTTGAAAACCAACAGTGCTCTGAGGGTGATGAGTAGGGTTTGCCAGTTGTAGTCTTTGAAGTGGGTTTAAAGTTGCAATTCTGCTTATGAATGGGTTCTTCTGAATGTTAGCAGTCGACAAATATTTATTAAAGCATCTACTGTGGGGCAGCTAGATGGCACAGTGGATAGAGCACCAGTCCTGAAGTCAGGAGGACCTGAGTTCAAATGTGATCTCAGACACTTAACATTCCCTAGCTGTGTGACCCTGGGAAAGTCACTTAACCTCAATTGCCTCAGCAAAAAAAAAAAAAAAAAAAAAATCATCTACTGTATGTCAGACCCTGACATGGCACCTGAGGGCCCAGAAGAACAGGAGACTAATGGAGCCCTTGCTGCCAGTGCCCCTGCCTTTATTTCTGTCTGGACACCATCACCCCCAGCCTAGGAAGGTACCAGTTCCACCATGACTGTTGACCATGGGCAGAGTCCTGCAGCCTCACATTCTCTACCTTTCTCCCCACCTTTGCCACTCACTTTCTTGGATGACTGGGGAGTCACCAATTAAGATGAGAGGGAGGACAAGGCTCCCTTGGGGACCTTCAAAAATTTCCATCTTATCTGCCAATGTGCTAAGTCTAGGACTTCTTGACCTTTCTACCCGTCCTGTGGCCAAAGCCACATATGTGTTATATTTCCTCAATTAGAAAGAAACTCTTTCAGAGCAGGAAATGCATCACTTTTCTTTTTGGTGCATAATCAGTTGCTAACAGATGTTTTTCCATTCATACAAAGTAAATGCAAGAGGTTTTGGGTTTTTTGTTTTGTTTTGTTGTTTTTTTTTTTTTTTTTGGTGGGGAGATGTTAACAGGTTTGAGGGGATCAAAAAAGGTCCTAAGAGGTGGCACTTGAACTGAACTTTGAAGGCTCATGGGGTACACCTACTAAATATCTAGCTTAACATAACCTGGTGACTTGGATTCTATGTGAGAAGCTCCCTTACTATTTCTTATGGACTGACAGGTAACATATTTCCATACTAGAACTATGGACCTCAAAAAACTGGAGAACTCAATCAGTAAACTGTATTGGGACCAAACTATTATTAGCCACAATTGTCCAAATCTAATGTTGACCATAAAAATACAATGAGATTGGATTTTCAGTTTGCCATTTTTACCAGATATCTCACTTGCCTCTATACTACTTTTTGGAAGAATTTTGTCTCTGAATGATTTTTAAATGATGACTAGTAGTTTTCCTCATGGGGGATGCTTTATACCATTTAGTCCTCAGTTCCCAACTGATATTTCACAGCCACAGGATTTAAGTTCAATAAGGCCTCCATGAAAGCACAATGCTTGCACAAGTGTCCATCAAATTTCCAAATCGGGAGGGTCTCTTCCCTGATGTCTAGTCTAAGGTGTCCTTTTTGTAACTTATGTGTACATCTAGTTGCTCCTGGTTCTGACCTTGGGTCCAAGCCTCTAAATACCTGAAGACATATTTCCCTACTGAAGTCTTCTCCAGGTTAAACATCTCTAATTCCTTTAACTTATTTTCACAGAACTTGGACGTGGTAAAGGCTCTTTGGCATCAAGGTTATTTGCACTTTCCCTAGTTTACTAAGGAACTTCTTAAATTATAGTGCCAGAACCAAATGCTGTATTCCAGATGTAGGTTAACCATGGTCAAGGACAGATGGCCTCCTTATTCCTTGAATTGAGAAGGGGGCTGTATTGCCCAGGCATCCTGCATTGGAGTCATTAAAAAAGAACACAGTCTTAGCTGCATCTCTTAATACAACCCATGTTCCCATCTTCTTTTTCAGCTTCCACATCGCATTGAGCTTGCAATCCACTAAAATCCCAAGATCTCATGTTCTAAGATGTGGGAGTAGTTCCTCAGCTCTGTAGCTTTTTTTTTTTTTCTCTTATCCCTGAGACTTTAGCCTCACCCTGTTCCCCCTAAACCTGGGCTCAGGGCTTCTTGAACTCTTTCCCCCTCTCTCTGGTTCCTCCCTACTTCAGTACACGTGCCTGGCAGAGGCTGTTTACAAACCAGAACAGCCTGTCCCAAAAATGTTTCCCAGGGCTGGGTAATTCCTTACTGAGAACTCAGACCCCATAGCTTTACATTGAGGCAATGTTTGTACTTTTGGCTCTTGTGTCACTGCACGCGTGCTTTGGGATGTGGATTGTGGGATCGACTATGGAATTTCCCTGGCTGTTTCTTAGAGAAAGCTGCCTCTCTCTCTCTTCCAGGCAGCCAGGCACTCTTCCCAAAAGAAATGAGCTAGAACAAAGGCTGGGGGAGTAGGAACTTCATTTGGAGAGCTTTGTTCTCTCCTAACAGTGTGAAGGGAATGTTGAGAGAGGACCAAACCCTGAATTTGACTCCTACAGGCTCCAGGACTTCTAACACCCAGAGGCTACCTTTCCCCCCCAGCTAAGCAGTAATATATTAGCTCTGACCAGAGATTAACTTTATTCGGGATTCCTTATTTATTCTTCTGCTATCTTGTTATTTTTTCTCTTATAGAGATCTAGACAAGAACTCCTTGGGTAGTCTTTTAACAGCTTTTGGCAAAACTCTGTCCTCTTTTCTTCTACCCTGACTCTGCTAGGGGTATGCATCTGATCTACCTGTCTGTCAGTCACTATTTCAGAAGTGCATAGGAAAAATTGTTAACCCCCAACTTGTAGGGAGGGTAGTGCAATCTTGTCTGGGTGTTCATGTGGTAAAGAAAATTGACTCATGAATCTTACTTATCACTGTTTTTATAATTATAAAATTAACATTCAACCAGTAGCAACAAACAAACTAAATATAGAGTTAATTAAATAAAACTCTCAGATTTAAACTATTTCTATTTTGAATTTTTAAAATGAGTAAATGGAAAAAACAAAAAATAAAACCGAATGCCTATGATGTTAGTGGCTATGTCCCCAGAGTACATGAGAAAAAGTACTTTCTTTCCTTCTTGGAAGAAATGGGGGCCAATGGGCATGGAACATTGCATCTACTTCAGACTTTAGTGATGTGCTATTTTGTTTTGCTGAATGCTTCCCCTCCTTTTTTACTCTTTATAACAGCACGAATGTGACATCTAAACAAATTATATCAATAAAAATTTTTAAAAGAAGAAAATCAGGTTTAGAAAAAGCCTCTTGAGACACTGTCCTGTAGGTGTTCTCATGATGCTCATATGAACATAAGTCTGCCTGTAGGAAAGGTGGCATGGTATCATGTATGTCTGTGTGCTGAAAATGGGACCTCTTCAGGAAGACTTCTGATCCTGCTTCTGACTTTTAGCTGTGTGAACATAGCACAGGTTTAAAAACAAATCAAACAAACAAAAACCACTTAATCTTTAGTTAAATCTGTTACTTTATCTTTGAAAGGAGGATTGTTGTAATTACTTTATAGTAAGATTGAGGCTCAAATGCAATTATGTATTTGAAACAGTTGCAACTCCACTTCTTCAGTGGCAGCTATTGTTCTTAGTGTTCCACTTAAGATAAGGAAGCAAACTACATCTTTCCCCCTAGTAGAAGGAACGCTTTCTGAAAGCTGGGACTGTTGAGTTTTTATCTCTGTATCCTCATCACCAAGAAGTTTATTAGGGGCTTTACACATAGTAGGTGCTTAAATCCTTGTTGAAATAATGCATATTTCAACAACATTTCAATAGTAACAATATTTTTTTCCTCAGATCTTTCTGTGCTTTTAAAGATCTGTTGCTTTTTGTTATATTTTCAGTAGTCCATGTTGAATGCTTTTATCATTTGGTTAACCTTGCTTTGAAATGTGGACCACAACATAACATTTTCATGTTCTCTATTGATGTTTGCTTTCATTGTATTTCCTTTATCGGATTGTTCTTTCTTATAGATACGATTTCTTCTGAACAAAAAAAAATGATGTGTGGCAATAACTATACATATATTCGATTTAAGTATTCTAACATAATTATCATGTAGTGGATATCCTGTTATCTAGGGTAGGGGTGGGGAGTAGGGGAGGAAATTTTGTAACAGAAACCTTTGTAAGGGTTAATGTTTAGGAATTACCCAAACATATGTTTTGCAAATAAAAAGTATTAATAAATTTAAAAAAAAAACCTTGCTTTGAAGCTTCTTGCATTGGACTTCAAGTATTTCTTTGTATTCTTCATATTTGTGGTTTTAAAATCATCTTTGGCAACACATGCTTGGGGTTGCCAGTATGGGGGGCCCTCCTGCTTTTCTCTGTATCCCCAAGTGCTTAGAACAATGTTCAGCACATCTCATTGACTAAATAATTTTTTTTGTTGTTGTTCATCCATTGTCCCCCTTTCTAAAAAACCCTAAAATTTACAGACTTGGCTCACAGTCAAACTGTGTTTCTAACCATAATGATGTCTCTCATCTGTTCCCTTTTCACTGCTGCACAGTTATGCTTTAGTTCAGACCTCATCACTTCTCATCTGGACCATTACATTAGCCACACAATTGGCCTTTCTGCCTCCATTCTCTCCCCACTCCAGGCCATTCTATACAAAATTGCCAAAGTGACCATATTATTTCTCAGCTCAACAAATTCCAGTGTCTCCCTATTGCCATAAGGATAAAATATAAATTTAATGTGCATCCTGCCTTTCTAGCTTCATTATATATTCCTTTTTCTTATCCAAGATAGTTTAGCCCAAACTGACTTATGTTGTTCCTCTCACATAATGCTTCCTCTTCTATCTTTGTGCTTCTCCATTCCCAGCATGGGAATGCATTTTCTGCCCATCTCTGCCCCGTAGAATCCCTTTCTGCCTTTAAGACTCAGTTAAAAAACTCTTACATGAAAACTTTCTTGATCTTCCCAACACTGCCAATGCCTTCTTTCTCTAAAATGACATATTTATTTTGTGGTTATTCTATATTTATATATGTATTTGTGAACTTTTGATAAGAAATTTCTCAAGAACAGAGATTGTTTTGTTTTTGAATTTGTCTTTCTAGTGCTGAGATTTAGGTATTTAATAAATTCTTGTTTGATTATTAGGATCATTGTATTCAGGAGACTATAAAGAGCCTTAAAAGTCATCTAGTCTAACTCCTTAGTTTTAGCACTAAAAAGCAGGGAGAGGAACAGTTTGAGCAGGGAGAAGAACAACAGGTGAGAGCTCAGAATGAGGCAAAGGAAAAAATAGCAAGGTGGCAAGGCCTCAATTTCCCTTCTGTAAAAGAAAAGATCCAAAGATTCTTTTCTCATTTGTTAAGTCTAACCTGGACTTAAACTCGGGGGCTCTGGGATAGTAACATCTTGGCAGAAATTTTGACTTTTTATGTCCTTAGGAGGAGTTCTAGCTTTTTCTTCCCTTTCTATCTTACAAATTCACTCCCAAGTTTGGTCTGTTTTGTCTATTTGCTTCTTGCTTTAAATCTTCCTTAAAACTGTCTTCTGAATGTTTGTATCCTTAAAGAGGTACCTATAACTAATCCCATTCCTTTTTACATTCATAAGCTACATTAACGGACACTGACTTAAGATATGGAAGAAAGGAGTTTTTTCTTATCCTGGATAGCTTTTCTCTTTCACAACTGAATAGCTTTATTAGGTCATAGATCTGAAATTGGCAGGGATCTTAGGAGGCCATGTGATTCAGTACCCTTATTTTATGGATGAGTAAATGGAGACCCAGAGAGACTCAGTGACTTTGCTCAGGCCATACAGATTGGAAGTAGGAAAGCTGGAATTGGAACCCAAGTTCTTCCACACTAACTAGTCCATGGTTGCATATACATGTTGTGTCCCCTTATCAGACTGTTAGCTTCCTGAAAACAGAGACCAGCTTTTCTTTTTTATTCTCAATGCTTGGCACATAGTTGGCTCTGAGATACTTGTCTGACTGACAACCTTTTTACTCTCCCTATATTGAGCACCCGATTCCAGCTTGCCTTTGTAATTAAAAAATAAAAATAAAAAGTATAGCTAAGCAAAACAAAGCAGCCTCCTGGCCACGTCTCAGAATGTGGCCTCATCCCATACCTGGAGTCCACCAAGAGCAGGGAGGGGCATCTTCAATCAACCAAAGTCAAGGTTGTCTTCAGTGTTTTTTTCTTTTATTTTTCTGAGATCATTAGGCAAATTATTTTCTTGGTTTGGCTTATTTCACTCTGTACTAGCACAAACTAGTGGGAAGGGACTTTTCAAAGGGATTCAAAGGGAATACCAGGGATCTTTAAAGGTTGCTTTCATTTTCAACATTTTATAACTGGAACCTCTGTTTTCATAAATCCAGGCTGAGGAAAAACCAGGGCCTGATAAAGTCCATTTGACCATAAACAGATGGTGAAGATTCTCTGTGAAATTTTTAAAAAGCTACATTTTGCTTTTCTTACCACATGGAATTAATTATAGAAACTGTTAATTTGCCTTAATTGGCATCTAGTATCTTATTCTCTTTTGTGTTCTCTTCCCCTTAATTTGAATTGCTTGGATTCTAGTCAGGGGGCATTTGTGCCTTCTTTATTTCTTCTTTTTTTAATTCTGGATTCTAATATGAATAAATGCCATAAGTTATGGAAGCAGGATTTGACCTTCCCAGAAAACTGCTTTTGAGGAAGTAGAAGCTTTTCTTTGTAGGTAGCTCCCGTCTAATATCCTTGACTTAGAATTAGATGGAAGTTAAGAAGTCGTCTAGTTTTAACACTTTCATTTTACAGATGAGAAAACTAGCCTAGCTAATCTAAGTGACTTTGTGAGATTATATAGTCAGGATTTGAATCCATGATACTTGACACCCTCTTTTCCCCCCTCCCCCCATAATATAGTATTCTCTATTATTTAGTATTATTTATGTTTGGTTTAGAGAAGACTCTTGAATAGAGAAGTTTGGGGGGAGAGCCATCCAACAGTTCTGCCTTCTTGCCTGCACTTCTAGCTGCCTTTTTTAGCACTCCACCCACCAGCATGGAGAGGTGCTTCAGCACTTACTGTTTATTGAGAAACAGGAGTCACACTGTAGGATAGAGAGGAGATTGTAGAGCCTCCTTCTTTGTTTTATTTTTATATCCTGATTTCTTCTGTGATTTTATTGGTATAGGAATTACTTTTCCTGTACAAGCCTATTGTGATTTAGTAGAAGATTTTCAAGAATTGCTATGGTCAGAAAATTGTGTCATCCTGTGGTCAGACTGGGGATGAACTTCTTCCTTAACTTAATTAGTCCTATCCTCAGATAATAGACAAAATCTGTCTCTGGGTCATTATTGAGGGAATCAGTCAAAAACACTACTTTGTGGCAGGTTATCCACCACCTCATTGACTTAAAACATGTAAGAGAGGCTTCCTTTGCCCACAAAACAAAATCATGGCATTCTGGGTTTTCCATCCATTTGCTCTAACCTTATGTCCCTTGACTTCATAAGAACTCAGCTAGTCTCATCGCTTTTTTCAAAACATGCCATTCAAATTCCCATTTCTGTATTTTCCCCTACAATTGCTCCTGTCTTTGCTTGTTGCTTTTGTTATTCAGTGATTTCAGTTGTGCTTAACTCTGATTCCATTTGGGCTTTTCTTGGCTAAGGTACTGAAGCAGTTTTCCATTTCCTTCCATAGGTCATTTTACAGTGAGGAAACTAAGGCAAACAGGATTAATTAAGGGACTTTGCCCCAGGATCACACAGTTGGCAAATGTCTGAGGCTAGATTTTAACTCAGAAAGACTCATCTTCCTGATTCCAGACCAGTCACTCTATCCACTGTACCACTTAACCACCTTTTTGCTTACTTGTTTTCTACTTATTCTTCAAGAGCCAACTCATTACCTAGTCAATTCTAGTCATCATTTACCTACTTAATTCAATTTGCATTGAAGTTCATTTCACAATCTTTGTGTGTCTTTCATTTGGTACTTAACACATACAACCTTTTTTTGAGATAGATTTGTCTCTCAACTAGATGGGGAGTAGAAATTTTTAATTTTTTCTATACCTGGAACTTAGCATTTTGTCTTACATGCACTCAGCATATACCTCTTGCCAGTGGTGTTGTCCTACCAGAAGCAGACCCCTGTTGTTCATCAGAGATGATGACTATGAGGGCCATTTAGTGGATGGATGTTGTGGGAGTCCCAAAAAAGCAGCTGTGGTGTAGTGGAGAAAACAGGATTGAGAGTCAGAAGACTTTAACTGGAATTCCCACTTTGTGATGGTGGGACAATGTCACTTTGGGGATATTAGGAAATCAAATAACTTAATGTTGATGAAGCATTACTACATGACCTATAGAGCTTATTCCATTTCTAAGTTTTACATAGTCCTGTTTCTACCTCAGTACTGACAAACTAAAGCCCAAACTCCTTGGTCTAGCATTCAAGACCTGAAATATACTGCCTTTGACATTTTGCTGTGTGTGTGTGTGTGTGTGTGTGTGTTTAATCCACTCATTTCTATTCTAACTGATCTAATCATTATCCCTTATTCATATTTCTTCATCTATTTCTTTGCTCATATAGTTTCCTTGATCTACAGTTTCCTTTTTTCTTCTTCTTCAAGATTGAGTGCCAGCATTGTTTAGCTTGTTATTCCAGCCCACATTGGTTTTCACTTCTCTAAGTTCCAGTATCACTCATTGTCTTTTAATCACACACTTCCTTGTGCTGTTCCTTAGCTCTGTGTGTGTGTGTGTGTGTGTGTGTGTGTGTGTGTGAGAGAGAGAGAGAGAGAGAGAGAGAGAGAGAGAGAGAGAGAGAGAG
>JAJPUD010000554.1:505226-525841 GCA_023553655.1 Myrmecobius fasciatus
GAGAGAGAGAGAGAGAGAGAGAGAGAGAGAGAGAGAGAGAGAGAGAGGAGAGAGAGAGAGGGGAGAGAGAGAGATTGTATTAGACAAAACTTCTTGGAAGGCATAAACCAGGCTTCATTTGTATCTCCCTGACTCCACCTACAATGCTTAGGATAGTAATATACCTAGTAGATGTTCTTTAAAATCTTTTTGAGATAATGAAATGAACCATGGAGTCCTGTGGTTAGGCACACAGAATGATAGATTTGGAAAGAAAAGGAAGCCCAAACCCCTGTGTAATAGCGTTAGTAATTGAATTGCTTTCTTAGAATAGTTATTTCTCTATAGCTTTCCTCGGATGTTTTTTGGACTTTATTTCACCTTCCTTGTTCCCTTTACTCAGTTGATACTATTCTCTATTCCCACAGGTTGGGACAAGCATTCATATGGTTATCATGGCGATGATGGACATTCATTCTGTTCTTCTGGAACTGGACAACCATATGGCCCCACCTTTACTACTGGAGATGTGATTGGCTGCTGCGTCAATCTCATCAACAACACTTGCTTCTATACAAAGAATGGACACAGCCTAGGTAAGGGAATGAGGGCCATTGGGTAAGGGCAGCTGTTCTTGGCCTCAGACTTGGACTAATTGAAATGTCATTCTACCTGATAGGTGGTGAAATACAGGGTTTCTTCAAGGGATAGCATAGGAATAATGTATTAGGCATCACATATTCCCCCGCCCCCCTTTGCCCTTTTTATTTGTCTGTTTGTAATATTTGTTTTTCTGAATTTTGAATTTCAAATTCTTATCTTCCCTCCAGCCCCTCCCTCATCCCATTGAGAAAGCAAGCAAATATGAGACTTTCATAGTTTTTATGAAATCATGCAAAATATATTTTCATATTAGACATGTTGATCCCTTCCTTCCCCTCCAAAAAAGCAAGGAAAATAAAGAAAGTGAAAAAAAGAAGTATGTTTATTCTGTACTCAAAAGTTCATTACTTCTCTTTCTGGAAGTGGATAGCATTTTTCATCATGAAGTCTTTGGAACTGTCATGGTTCATTGTATTGATCAGAGCAACTAAAACTTTCATAGATGATTTTTGTTGTGATATTACTCTTACTGTGCACAATGCTTTCCTGATTCTGCTCATTTTACTTTATATCAATTCAAGGAAGTCTTCCCAGAGTTTTCTGAAACTAGTCCTGCTTGTTATTTCTTGTAGCACAATAATATCCCATCACAATCATTTGCTACAGCTTATTTAGCTACTTCCCTATGATGGGCATCCCCTCAGTTTTCAGTTATTTTGGTACATAATATGTCTTTTCCCTTTAAAAAAAAATTATCTTTGGGATACAAACCTAGTAGTGATATTGCTGGGCCAAAGGGTGTGTATACCTTTATAGCCCTTTGAACATCATTTCAAAATGTTTTCTAGAATGGCTGAACCAGTTCACAGCTCCATAAATAGTGCATTAATGTCCCTATTTTTCCAGAGCTCCTCCAGCATTTATTTTACTTTCTTTTTCTGTCACATTAACCAATATGGTAGGTATGAGGGTGGTACCTCAGGGTTGTTTTAATTTGTGTTTCTCTAATAATAGCTTTGATTTCTTGTTTTAAAAACTCCCTTTTCATATGTTTTGACTATTTATCAATTAGGGAATGGTTCTTATTTTTATAAATTTACAAATTGAAAAACTATACTTTTATCAGATAAAACTTTGGCCCCCACATCTTTAACATAGCTCTCTATGGTTATATCATTCAGATTGGTTCCTTGGGACATTTTGATGATGGGAAGGCCACTTCACCTCATAGGGACCACTTCTTTACCCTAGTGGGAGATCACAAAGCCCAGTTCGGTCCTATTGAAAGGATATGCTGAACTCTGTGGAAAGAAGAGCAGTTGATATTACTACAGATTTCCTCTTGCATTGCTCCTCCCTGCTAGGTGTCTGGGTTTTGAGAATTTGGAGGTGAAGGGAACATGGCATTGAGAGAATGCCTTTGGAGAAGGGCTACCAGTCTATTCACATCTAACTATAATTCTCTTTCCTAAAGGAGACATCTTTCTGATTTTTAGAGGTGTTAGAGCATGGTGGTGGGGTAGAGATGTTGGGAAGGAGAGAACTTGGGCTACATCTTTCTTTAAACTGTCTCCTAGAATGATAGACAAGGGCAATGTTCCTCATGAAAGGGCTTCCAACTGTCAGCTTTCAGCATAGCACAACCAAGAGTAGTCAGTGATCCCTGTCTATCTAGAGTTTGAGACATTCTTTTCCATCTTATTAAATTTCTGGGGATCTGGAGATGCTGGAGCCTAGAAAATATCTGAATCCTCAAGCACCTAATAGGCTTTTTTACTCTAGGAAGGATTGTCATTGCAAGTGAAAAAGGAAATCAAGTGGGTATGGGGAAAAGTAAACAAAACATGGCAGAGCCTTTCAGTGGCAGTGACTTGGTCCTGACAAGCTGCCTTGTTGGAAAGAGCCTAGTCTTTAAGACTGCTTTGCAAAGACTGGAAGCTATAGTTATGAACCGTACTGGTCAAGAGGCTGGTACTTTTTGATTTAGGACATGGAACATGAAAAACATTCATTAATCATTAATTATGAATTTTGAATTCTGAATAATTAATTATGGAGACATATTAATTAATTAAACCTTGGGGCTGCTCAGTAGGATTGGTAAAGAACAAATCTCTATTACCTCTGCACACAGAGAAAATCTCAATTATCCACTGTCTACAAGTGGAGCTGTTGAGCTGGAAGTCCTAGCATATAAACACCTTTCAGATACCTGTGGTCAAGACCTTCTCAAAGAATGCCTGCTACATTCCTTATGTCACAGAATTTACATAGGCTGTTTTTACCCAGGAACACACATTTACCAGGTACAGACGTTTTTCTTCTAAGGAGAATTTGTATGATCTAGTATCCTGGAAGCATTTGAGAGAGGAAGGAATTTAAATTCTCAATGTTATGTTTGGAGTTAAGATTCCATCTGTAGGTATTAGCATCTTCAAAGGCCTAGAATCTCCTGTGGTCCTAACCCTGACTAGAGATGGTCTGAATCCTGGGGCTTTAGCCAAATACAATCATAGGACACAGCACTGGAAGGCTCCTTGATAGCAGCTAGTCTAAATCCTTCATTTTATTTAGAAGGAAAGAGAGGTTGGAGGGGGATGTTAAATTACTTGCCCTAAATCATTCAAATGTCACAGCCAGGATCCTAGGTTTTAAATCCAATATTCCTCCTACTCTGTCAGAGATATTGGGCTTTTAGAAAAGACCCATATCCCAGACAGAGAGTGTCCATTTCTTATGACATGTAAGAAACAGGCCCTGTGACCTGGGCCTACAGCATTAAAAATCTCCCAGGGTCCCAACATCTTATTTTCTATTCAGAAGCTTGCTTGAGGCTTTCCCAGAAAACAGTTGACACATTTCCTTTTGTTATTTCAAGGGAGAAACATCATTCCTGAAAGATTACCACTTCAAAAATTTTCTTTTAAGTTCAGTTTCAGCAGAATTGCAGAGGCTTTTATCTTTCCCGATTTAATTCTTTTGCGGATTTTGGACACATAAGGGAAGTATTGGACAGTCATCAAGAAACTAAGGTAATGACATTCTGTGTCCAGGAGGTAATTTTCTTTCCTCCTCTTCCCTTCATGTCATTGACTGGACATTTAATCTGAAGTGATCATATTTAGAGTTGACAAAGTCCTTAAAAGTCATCTAGTCCAGTCTCCCAAAGAAGGCAAGTGACTTACTTACCCAAGACAATAGGTAGCAGAGCAAAGATCTAAGCTTAGGTCTTCTGATTCTAAATTAAGTATGTTTTCCATTGTACTCTGCTGCTGCTTTTTAGAGAAGAAAACTTGATTGGATTCACCTGGCAAGTGTCCTTACCAGAGGGTGTCTGTGTTGGAAATATCCAAGAATGCTAGGCAATCTTTGTTTCTTCCAGGCACTTTTGCTTTGTAGGGGAAGCATCACAAGGATAATAATCTCAAGGATTATTAGAAGACAAGCCAGAGTTTGGAAGAAGCTACTGTTCTTTCCCGGCTACCTTGATAGTTCTCCTTCCCAAGGTCCAGGCCCACCTCAAGACACAGATTTCTGAGGACAAAAACCTCCTACAGGGACAGTCTTTTTCTCCCTAGGTTCTGAACCTGCAGTTATAGTCGTCTGGACTTAGTCATTTTCTCATCTGCACAAAGAAAGTCTCCCATGTCTCTGCTTGGTCCTGGAAGGCACAGTCTTGCTAGACAGTGATAGAAGTTATCAGAACATTTAAGTGTTCACTCCCTTATCTGGCTAATGGGAGGGTTGACCGTGTACCATTCATCTCCTGGTGAGACGTGTTTCCAAATATCATCCCTCTCATTCTTAGGGCACAGTACACCCTTAGATGCCATGTGGTAGCTAGGCAGGCCCCTCTGAGTCAGTTTCCTAGGCATTATAGGAAGCCTTTTTATCTGTGGCTCAAGAATATATTGCATGGAGCCTCTAGTGACACAAAACATATTTTAGAAAGAGATAGACGTTTTCTGTGAATAAACCTTGAAAATTCTTGTGTAAGTCCTCTTCTTCATCACTCTACCAGTGAGCCTTTCCATGTTCTTCATATACATATGACTGGTCCCTAGCAGAACTCTAGGTGGACATTAACAGGAATGACAGCTCCCAACTTTGGGAAGAATTAAGAGAAAACTTTGCTGTGTTGTGTTCAGCCTTTCTCCTGAAGTATTTAAACACAAGCCCAGAAAATCTATTGGAATTAAGACCATAAGTTTTTGTTTACCTACTTCCTAGGAGGAGTCAGAATTCTCAGTAGCCCTTAAAGTCAGATCCTATAACAACATAATACTTTTTTTTTTTCTTTTTTGGCCAAGGCAATTGGGGTTAAGTGACTTGCCCAGAGTCACACAGCTAGGAAGGGTTAAATTTTTGAGACCAGATTTGAACTCAGGTCCTCCTGACTTCAGGGCTGGTACTCCATCTACCTGCCTCTACAACAACATAATACATTGTATCTAGTCTATCCCCTTTCTGATTAAATGATCCATCCACCTGGGGAGTAGTATAAAGTTTCATAGAATGTTAGCACTACAGTGATCCTGAGAAAAGGAAGATCCTTATAACAGTCATGAAGCCAAAAATGGGAGAAAAAATAGTTGAGGCAGAGACTCTCAAAGGAAATAAATTCAAGAGCCCTAGAAGTCCAGTTTTTCTAAACAGTATGGTCAGAAATGATTTCGGGGGGGGGGGGGAGGAGGGAGTTCTCAAAAGAAATCAATGTGGCAACTCTTTGTGGTGCCTTTATAGTGAGAAAGCGAAAGACGGACCTGCAACCAAAGGCCATTGTGAATCTGTAAGAATAAGCCTGTGAAGCCAGAGCCCAGAATGACCTAGGGAAATTAACAACATAAATGATTTTGTACCAGTAAAATTGCTTCAGTGGGGTATGCAAGCACAAAGCTGCTTTAAATGAAGTTATTTCTAGTGTCAGAAAAAAATACATCCCAAACATGTGCCCACTGAACCACTGCCAATAACTTGATAAATTACAAAAGTGGGAAAGGTATCAAGCAAAGGTCTCCCTTTCTAAGAGGAAGAAGGATAGTTTTCAGAAACTATGTACTTGAGTTTGACATCCTTTCAAGTCCTCCAAGTAATTATGATCAGATTGCTTATGAACATTTAGAAAGGAAAGCAATGAGTGATTGACCATTCGATCCCATTGTAGGGATCAGAAAAGCTGGAACAAGCTAAATTCATTTCCTTTTTTGGTAAGATTACCAGACCAGTCTATGGGGACAGCAAGAGAGAATATTAAAGACAGCATAGGAATTTAGGGTTTTAGCCATATGGGGAGAAGGAAGATCACGGGATGCTGCTCAGAATAAAGACAGCTTAGTGTAGTTATCACATTAAAACATCTCTTCATTTTCCCTTTTTTCTCCCCAAGAAAAAAGATTTCATCACTACTGCCTCTCAGGTCACTTTTTCCCATTAAAGCCACTTCATGTTCCTTGTGGAGAAGGGGCTACAAACTTTAGTAATTGGTTCTTTTCATACTGTAGAGGAGATAGACATGAGACTATGCAGATACTGAGTGACTTCCTGCCGGGCCCACTTTTGTTTTAGGTGGTGACCTCTTGCAGATGTCAGTGAATAAGGCAGTATGCCCTTCACCTGTTCAAGAACCTTTTGCAAAGCTAACCAATAGCCTGAGCAATGCTGGCATTGAAAAGTCTCAACCTCACTTTCCCCTCAAGTTTCTCTGATCAGGGATCATGATATGATATGAAGCCTAGGCTAAGATATGAAGGAGAACAATTAACAAACCCACCATTCTATATCACTCTGAGGTGTCGAGAACGTTATAACATTTCAATGTTTTTTCCTTGATTAAGTCTTTGCTGAGGATAGATGAAACTTTCAAGTTAGTGGTAGACTAGAATTAAGCACCTCATTATTTTAAGTGGCAAGGCAGTGGAACAAGGAGGATGATTGTTTAAAAAAAAATTATTACTGATCTCTGACCCATTCTTAATTTTCCAAACTTGGAAATGGCCTCTAAGTTAGCACTGGTATATTTATCATTAGGTCTTTCAGATTCTCAATCATCTATCTCATTGATTTTCAAGGTTTTTTCTTCCTAACCTTTAGCAAAAAGTACAGTCAGAAATTTCCAGAACAATTAAAAGCCATGTTGTTCTCTTCTTGGCAGTGCCATATTGATTTACATTCTTTGTGCTTGTAGATTGATCTGCTCTTTGCCTTTACAAACACACTGCATTATAGGCCTATAACTCTGAACTTCTGCCTATACCTGATAGGACTTCTGGATGTTTGGCCAGGTTTTGTGTTTACTTTCCACTCCTCCATTTATTTTTTACTGTGAGACTATTCCACAGTTCAACCAGACTTGGAGGCATCTTCTCACTTGTACAGCCTGAAAGTCTCTCTGAAGTTAAAGGTTTCCAAGATAGCGCCTTGGGGACCTCATTCAAAACCTGTAAAAGAACTATATGCAGAGCATTAAAGGCTGTATGATTTCTGCCTTAAAACACAAGTCATAGGAAATTCTAAATTTTAAAGTTGAATTACAGAATCTCAGAGTTGGAAGCAGACCCTCAAAGGCCAGCTAGTTCTTAACTGAACCAGAAATGTTCTCTTCCTGAGAGCCAACAAGTGGTGGTCTTGCTTTTCTCCACTTTGAGGGGCAGCCCATTCTACTTTTAAACAGCTCTTGGTTCAAGAAGGCTTTTCTAATCGTCTAACTTTTCCCCTTTGCAGCTTCTACCTAATCTCTGGAAGAAACTATAGAAATAGGATTGTAGAAAAAAGTCACAAAATCAACTTCCTCAAAATCCTTATAAAGAAATAGCAATAGAAGCTCACAGAGCAGCAAAGCCACCTGAAAACCTCTGAAAATTCAAAGATAATAAACAAGCTGAAGAATTCTGACACAATGAAAACAATATCATGAAATAAAAAACAACACTAATTACATACCTTTAGGACTCAGTTAAACCAAGTTCCAAAATGATCAAATAAGGAGGGAAAAGTACACATATGTATAAAAATACTTCTAGCACCGTTTTTTCTTTTTCTTTCTTTTTTTTTTTAATTAAAACTTTTTATTTGCAAAACATATGTATGGGTAATTCTTCAACATTAACCCTTACAAAGCTTTCTGTTACAAATTTTTCCCCCTACTCCCCACCCCTCCCCTAGATGGCAGGATATCCACTACATGTTAATTATGTTAAAATACTTGACAAATCGAATATATATATACATATTTCCACAATTATCAGTGTTGTGCAAGAAAAATCATATCGACAAGAAAGAAAAATCAGAGAAAGGAAACACAATGCATGCAAACATCAATAGAGGGCATGAGAATGTTATGTTGTGGTCCACATTTCAATACCCTCTCTCTGGGTGTATATGGCTTTCTTCAGTGAACAATTGGAAGTGGTTTGAAACATTTCATTGTTGAAGAGAGCCATGTCCATCAGAATTGATCATCATATAGTATTGTTGCTGTATACAATGATCTCCTGGTTCTGCTCATTTCACTCGGCATCAGTTCATGCAAGTCTCTCCAGGCCTCTCTGAAAAGACAGTGTTCTCGCTCCCTTCTTTCCCCAACCCCTAGCCCAAGACCAGAAATATTAAATATAATTAAATTATGTGCATAATTAAATCATAATTATATAATATGATTATAATTAAATATAAGTATATTAAAAAGAAAAATAAGCTCCATTTTTTAGTCATAGTTTGAGAACAACAACAGTAATAAAGAAATTGGGAAAAGCAGTAGTATTGTAGCTATCATTCAGTTTGACATCATTTTACAGGTGAGAAAAATAAATTTCCACAGAAGAAAGATAATGTCTCCTTATCTTATGCAATTAGATTTCTTATTATAGTATTAGAACCAGTGAAGAAAACAACAGGCTTGCTACAATGTGTTGTTATGTACAGTGCACACAACTAAGTGCCAGGAAACCTGAGTCTGAGTTCTCTGTCTGCTACTAACTACCTATGTGATCATGAGTCACTTTGTCTTGTGAGGCCTCAGCTTTTTGACCCCTAAAGTGAGGGATTTGGTCCCTATGATCTCTAAGGCCTTTTAAGCTCTGCAATTTTGAAATCATTAAGATATCACAAAACTAATACATGGGTCATTTTATCTCCTCTCTCATTCCCACTTCCACCTCCAGGCCTTTACCCTGACTGTTGAAATGACGTCCTTGAAGCCTTCCTGCCTCCTTTGTCACATCTGTCTGTTCTTGCCAAACACTTGTTCTAAGCGTTGACCATGACTCTCCTGTTTAAAACTGATGCCTCCTGAATAAAAGGTCTAAAAAAATGAAGTTTTGACCATATAACCACTCAACTAATTCCAGTAAGAAAGAAAGGGAAGAAGCCATCTTTACTTTTTTTTTAGCCTTTTATTTTCAAAATATGTGCATAGTTTTCAACACTCACCTTTGCAAAACCTTGTATTCTAAATTTTAAAATCCCTCCCTTCCTTCCATCCCCTCCCTTAGCAAGTAATCCAATGTACGTTAAACATGTAATCCTTCTATCCATACTTCCATATTTATCATGCTGCACAAGAAAAATAAGATCAAAGCAGAACAAAAATAAGAAAAAAAAACTTTTAAAAAGCAAACAACCAAAAAAAGGTAAAAATACTATGTTGTAATCCACATTCAGTTCCTACAGTCCTCTTTCTGGATACATCCAGATAGCTCTCTCCATCACAAGTTTACAGTATTATCTTGGTTCTACTCACTTCACTTAACATTAGTTCATTTAAGTTTCTCCAGACCTTTCTGAAATCATCCTGCTGATTGTTTCTTATAGAACAATAATATTTTGTCACAGTCATGTACCACAACTTGTTCAATCATTCCTCAATTGAGACTTACATGAACTGATGCTGAGTGAAATGAACAGAACCAGATCATTATACACAGCAACAAGACTATATGACGATCAATTCTGATGGACATGGCTCTCTTCAGCACTGAAATGTTTCAAACCACTTCCAGTTGTTCACTGAAGAAAGCCATATACACCCAGAGAGAGGGATGTGAAATGTGGACCACAACATAACATTTTCATGCTCTCGATTGATGTTTGCTTGCATTGGGTTTCCTTTCTCTGATTTTTATTTCTTGTAGATACGATTTTTCTTGCACAGCAAGATAAGTGTGGAAATATGTATACATATATTCGATTTGTTAAGTATTTTAACATAATTAACATGTAGTAGATATCCTGGCATCTAGGGGAGGGGTAGGGAGTAGGGAGGAAAAATTTGTAACAGAAAGCTTTGTAAGGGTTAATGTTGAAGAATTACCCATACATATGTTTTGCAAATTAAAAAAAAACCCAATCATACCTCAATTGATGGGCATTCCTTTGATTTCCAATTCTTCACCACCACTAAAAAAACTGCCATATATATGTATATTAATACAAATGGGTTCTTTTATTCTTTTTTATCTCTTTAGGACACAAACCTAATAGTATTATTGGGGGGACCAAAGCATATGCATGACTTTATAGCCCTTTAGGCATAGTTCCAAATCACTCTCCAGAATCATTGTATCAGTTTGTAACTTCATAACAGTACTTAACTACTTCAAATGAGCTCAGGATTGTTTGCCCAGTGAGATTATAGCCCAGGATACTGAAAGAAAGACTCAAGATGTGATAGCTGAACTACTAGTGTCAGTGGTAATCCTTGAGGAATTGTGAAGACTTGAAGAAGTGTCCACACACTAAAGATGGATAAAATTGAGCCTCATTTTCAAAGAGATCAAGTTTAAAAAAAAAACAACAAAAAAACAAAAAACAACTACATACCTGTGAGCATGATATTGTTCTCTTGACAGACAGCCTTGTAGACTCATGTTTGTTAACACTTCAAGGAAGGTAGTGAGCCCACATTCACAGCAGGGAGGGAGAACTAATATGCTGGATGACAAAATCAGAATGCAGAAAGCTTCTAAAAGCCCACACGCTTAGATTTAATAAGGATAACTGTGTCAAGTGCTACTTTTTGATTTTTTTTTTAAATCAGTTACACAAGCATATAGGGTAAGTCAGTAAACAACACTTATTAAATACTGTGTTAAGCACTAAGGATACAAAACAACCCTTGCCTTCACAGACCTTTCATTCTGATTCTAATGGAATCTGACACTTCTAATTGTCAAGTCAAAGGTACATCTCAGATCTGTACAGAGGAGAAGGAAGGACTGAGAGGAGTCTCCTACAAAAGGAGGCATTTGAGCAAAAAGGAGCTCCATGGGATCATAGAGAAGGGAGGAAAGTGTGAGAAAGCTGGGACACTGGGAAGTGGCCACATCCAGCCAGAGGTTGATGCTTGATCATCCATGTAGCAGGGGGCCAAGGAGTGTGCAGAGAGTGGAGGACCCCAAGGTGGAAGAGAACGTTGGCTCACCTCTCTGCTGGAGGAAAATTATTTTGGCAGCTGAGTGAAGGATGGTTTAGGGGAGAGAGTGACTAGAGATGGTGGTTGTTGAGTCATTTCAGTTATTTCCAACTCTTTGTGGGATCATATCCAATCCATTTTTCCTGGCAGAGATACTGCACTGATTTGTCATTTCCTTTTCCAGCACATTTTACAGATGAGCAAACTGAGGCAAATGGGATGAAATGACTTGCAGGGACACACAGCTAGGAAGTGTTTGAGGCTGAATTTGAACCCAGATGTTTTGGACTTCAGGCCTGGTGAGCTCTATTCATTGCATCACTTAGCTGTCCCTAGAAAGCTACTATAATTAGACACTTTCAGAATAGCATAATGTTTTCATTTTATTCTTCTGGTGGTATTATAGAAGAAAGCAATGGTCTATGGAGTTTTCAATAGTGTATGTTAAATGAGAAATACTTCTAAGAATAACAGATTCCATCTCTCAGGAACAGAGAGGGACTAAGTTATGACGCTAAGACCTCTGTCCCTTTGAGAAAGGAGTTACATGATATTAAAAAAAAAAAAAACTGTGATTGTCTTCACCCATTTTTTAAAAAAGTTTGCTTTTCTTTAATAAGTTGATATCAAAAACAATAAAAATGCTTTTATAATAATTCAGGGACAAGATGACAAGGAGTAGAAGTGGAATGAGAGAGAATGGGATATTTATGAAAGATGTTGTGGAAACAGAAACAGTGAGATTTGGCCCCTGATGGGCTATGTGAAGTGAATAAAAAATCGAGTTATTCTAAAGGCTTGGAAGAATGTGGTACCAGTAATAGGGAAATTTGTCAGAGGGGAGGCTTAGAGGAAAGAATCACTTGTTATAAACATTTCTGTTTGAGATGCCTGTAGGACATTGGATATTTGGACAGACTGTTCAAAAAGCAGGTGTGATAAAGTATTGTAATTTGAGAGATTAGGCCTAAATGTATAGGTAATAAAGTGTTACCTACCTCACAGGGTTGAGTTGTTATGAGGAAAGCATTGTAAAAATGAAAGTTCTTCTATTATTACCATTACAAGTCCAGACCAACATCTAATATCAGATATGTTGGTTCCAGTTGGGTTCCCAGAAATCTATAGCCCACATATCTGCTAAGGGAGAAGAGATGCTAATTGAGACTGAACCACAATGATTCCAACTAAAACTTGTCATCTAGATATATCCTTTTTGTTTATGCCAGTATCAAGACCAAAGTGTTTTAAAACACATATAATTTTGGTTAGCTTTAAGAAAAACCTTCTGATTTAACATCACCTAATCAGCTAGGTAACACAGTGGATAGAGCGACAAGCCTGTCATGTAAGAAGAGTACCTGTAGTTCAAGACCTGAGTTCAGATGTGGCCTCAGATACTTCCTAGCTCTATGACCCTGAACATTTGCCTCAGTTTCCTTGTCTCTAAAATGAGATGGGAAAAGAAACACAAACCACTCCAGCATCTTTGCCGAGAAAACTCCAAATTAGGGTGGTGAAGAGTTGGACACTACTGAAAGACTGAACGACAACAAAAAAGTAAGAATAGTATACAATATACAAACATAAAGGGATTTAAAACTTTCTGCAGTTTGTCTCCAATCTATCTTTTGCAGCCTCATTTCTTAACTTTTGTTCTTGCGATTGTTCTTGCCATCTTTGCCCTCATGGATTAGAAAAGACCTTTCCCCAGGTCTGGAACGCCCTTCTTTCTCATCCTTGTTTGTTAACATCTTACTCTTCCTTCTAGGTGCTACCTCGTCTCTGTCATTTTCCCTGATTTCTATACCTACCTGCCATCATTGCCCCTATTCCTGGCACCTCACCCCATTAAAGTGTGCTCTTCCCAATCACATTCTCTTTTACCTATTTGCTTACATTTCACATGCCTCCTTAGGGTTTTAAGCTGTTTTTCATCTTGGCATTCATGGGACCTCATTCAATAGAAGGCACTTAATAACTGGTGGTTGACTTTAGGGTTGATAAGGAGAAATGAAGGGAAGCAGGGATTCTCTTGAGTACCTGAAAAACCAGGTGGAGAAAGGCTTGAACAGGAAAGGCTATTCCTCTCAGCCTACCAGTACAAGGAGCCCATTTAAAAATTCGCCTTTTCTCCCTCTGCTGTCTTTTTACCAATCACAGATACATAGTAATATTTGTATGTTTGTGAGTGTGTGTGTGCATGTGTGTGTGTGTCTTCTACACCCATGAAGCCTCAGTTCAGTGTCTCCTCCTTCCTTCAAGCTTCTGTTTAATGATTCTCATTTTCTCCTTACAGGTATCGCTTTTACAGACCTCCCGGTATGTACTAATCTTTCTGTTTTCTGGTCAGTGGTATGGGAGGAAGGGATATCTATACCTGCAAATAGAAAGGGTCAATCCCAGGGAAAAGTGACTCCTCCTGTTGCACTGCTTTGGGGATAGGTCTCTATCACACTGTGTGAAACATAGAATTATCTCCATCCAACACAGGGATTCTGAAACATTGATTGTTCCAACCCACATCTTTGTTTTTACTAATCTTCATGGAGTGCAAAGCCACTTACAAAGGTGAAGAATGGCCAGTGGGGGACTATGCAGCTACTTGCTGTGAAACAATTCTAAATTCTCTGTTTTACTGTCTATTAGATTGGTTTAGGGTGAGGTTCCACTTGTCCAGAATAGGGGAAAAAATTGCCTGAATGCTATCACTCCTTCTCTAACCCTTCCCTGTCCCTCCCATCCCCACCCCCTAAGACATTCAACCATTTGTCAGTTTTGTTCAGTAACTGTTTTTCAATACCTATGTAGGAAAGTTCAGCCTTCTAGTCTATTAGTTATTTACATCTTCATGTCAGTGGATTTAGCAAAGCATGTAGACAGCAGATAGATGCCCGAACTTCAGAAATTTTAAAAAGTTGGAGATCACAAGTAACTTAGGTTTTATTGTTGACTGTTTTGCGTTGATCTGGAAAGATTTGAACTTGTGCTATACTAGGCCTGACATAAGAGGCACCCTTTGACCTTCCACATTCATTATTCTAACTTCTCCGTAAGGAAAAGAGGCTTCCCTGAATAGTAGGGGTGTGGAAGAATATACAGTCTCAGGTATACTAGGGCTTTGACAGAAGCACTGGCCTTTAGCTCTTTTTTGAGGGTGTGATTCTGTCTCATCTTTCAGGTATCATCACTGCAAAATTCAAACATTATCAGGTTTTTTTTTTTTCCATAAAAGTTCTTGTCCAACTCTGAGTTTGTTGGAATGGCAGAAAGAGATATGAGGAGAAATAACAACTAGCAGAAATCAGTGTTTCCCCTTTGTACCAACCAATTTGTCCTAGCTTTTCTTTCTTTATTGTTATCTTCAGTATTCCTGATTTCCCCTACCAGCAAGAGCATCTGGATCCTCTTTCTCTCCTCTACACCCCCAAGTCACTGTCTTGCTGAAAACCTCTTGCACATTAATTAGATAGGTTCTTCTGAGTGGCACTTTGGACTCATTCGTTCAAAAAATTATTATTGATCCCTACTGTGTAATAGATATTAAAGTGGATACACATAGAAGGGAATGAAGGAGAATAACAAAGTAAAAAAATGATAGAATCCCATATGGTCATTCCAAGTACTATGAGTATTGAGCCAAAAACTGACCAGAATCATTCCAACTTGGCAAGAGAAGAAGGGAAGTAAAAAAAGTTCTCATTGTATGGATGGGAGCTGGGCAAGATGAAAAGGTAAGAATCATGACTGAAAATGGGTTTCTGTCCTGTATGTTGAGGCAGCTAATACCAGAAGAGATTTATGATAGACTAAGAGAAGAGCATTTGTTTAGGTCCCAGTGAAGACAAAGGAAAGATTTAGTAGAAGTGAGGGAATGGTTTGGTGAGAGAGAAAAGTTTGTGGTCAGAGGGGGAGTTTCCATTTTGGACATCTTAGAACAGTCCCAGGAATAAGAATATAGAAGGTAGAACCACATTAGAGTACAGTTAAAGTAGAATAAAGATGATAGGAACCTTGAAATTTGTATACATTTGTTAGCATACATACAAGATGCTCTGTAAGTATACATGGTGAGGGATAGGGTGCAAGGGAAGACTCTGAATCAAGAGCTGAAGAAATGAGTAGTGTGGGCTAAAGACTAATAAAAAGAAAAGGCTTGGAGAAAGGGTTATGTAAACTGGTGGGATGTTCAAAAAGCATGCCTATCAATTGAACATGATGGAATGATGGTCTGAAAAGCAACAGGGAGTAGCAAGGAAGATCCAGATTCCCAAGAGTTTAGAGAAGAACCTTCACTGGAGGGAGACAGTATTTTGACAACATGGCCTCGACTTGACTTACCTCTCCAGACTTTCTTCACTCTAAATTAAATCACCATTTTAGCCTATGGGTCTTACTGGGGACAGAGAATAAAATTGCTTTCTCGTGTTTCTCCTCTCCCCCCATTACTAGGCTTCAATATATATTTATTGATTGCCAATTATTCTCCAAAAAGAAGGAAAATTAGCTGAATTAGGTAGTTTTTTTTCTTTTGGTCTATGCTTGTATCAGGGCACTTGGGGACAAGAATTCTTCTGTTCTGCTGAGAAGCAATGAGAGTTGACTTCACTAATCTACTAATAATAAGATAGAAGTCAAGAAAAAGGAACTCACTTTTTCTTTGTCTCTAGCATTGATCTAACCCTTCTTGGACCCTACTACTCGTTTAAATAGATTGCACTTTGGACCCCTTTGCTTTGACCATCAACCTCAGTTTGATTTATGAAGTCGTTCCCTTGTCCTGAGTCTCATTGGGACTGTCTAGCTAGTTGGCATAGAAACCAGCATGCTGTTTGCAAAAAGAATATTGATTTTAGGTGAAGAATGAACAGGGAAAAAAATGTTAGGAAAGGAAGAAAGCTCACTCAGTTCACCTTCACTGTCTCCAAAACATCATATTTATTTTCATTCTCCCATATCTTTTCCCCAGTTTCTTAGTTTCATCTAGCAATAAGAACCTGGGTTAAGAACTGACCCAGCTCCTTCAATTTAAAAATAAGAAACCCAAGGGCCCAGAGGTGGAAAGGGAATTGCTCAAGATCATACAACTTTTAGCATACTATTACGAGTAGCTGCACAAAAATTATTGGTTGTCTCTTTATTTTACTTATTTTTTATGACTTGCCTTTCACTGTTGGTTTACTGCCTTGTGGGTGGAGACAACTCATTTACTCCAGGATCTTCCTAAGTCAAATCAGCACATATTCATTAAGTTTTGATGAAGAGATCCTCATAGAGATGACAGAAGGATAGAAGGTACTGTCCTTGGGTGATTTACAGTCTGATGGGGAGTGGTAGGAAAGGAACAATGCAGAAGAGATGTCAGCTTGCCTGAGAATTTACATGAGATAAATAGAATGTGTGATCTAGATGAGAAATGCCATAGGGATTCATAGACTGGAAAAATCACTTGAGAGCTTCATGGTGCTAATAGATTCTGAGGTGAGCCTTGATGGAAGCAAAAGAATTAGGTTGAAGAAGGAGAAAGGCTTTTCTTTTCTTTGTTTTTTTTTTTTTCTTTTTTGACTGAGGCAATTAGGGTTAAGTAACTTGCCCTGGGGTCACACACCCAGGAAGTGTTGTGTCTGAGACTAGATTTGAACTCAAGTCCTTCTGACTTCAGGGGCTGCTATCCACTGCCCCACCTAGCTACTCCTGAGAAAGACCTTTTTGCTGGAGTTAGTAATAAAAAGAAAAGTGTAACGTCTTAAGAGTGTACAATTTGGAGAAATTAAGCAGTTTTGACTATAGCAGAGAATGCTCATGAGGAGAAATGTTTTGAGAAGGTAGGGGTGGCCTTTACAAAGTCCCTTTAATGTGTAGCTAAGGAGTTTGGAGTATATCTGATAGGCTGAATAAGGAGATATTGAAAGTTTTTGAACTGGTAAAAGATTCGTTTTAATAAAACTAATCTGACTGAAGTCTTTCAGAGAAATCAGAGGGGAGAGAGTTTGGAGGCTGTTGTAGCGATCTTGGTGGGAATTGATTTGGCTCAGTAAGGATGCTCTGTAAGCAAATGGAAATAGGAATGAGTCTCAGGTGGGTAGTCTGTGCTATAAATGCAGATTTT
This sequence comes from Myrmecobius fasciatus, assembly GCA_023553655.1. Classification (NCBI taxonomy): domain Eukaryota; kingdom Metazoa; phylum Chordata; class Mammalia; order Dasyuromorphia; family Myrmecobiidae; genus Myrmecobius; species Myrmecobius fasciatus. The sequence goes on from JAJPUD010000554.1 coordinate 522,326, forward strand.
CTAGGAAGAATCATGGAAGCCATCAGTGTGGATAGAATTTTAAGACAAAGCCTTGGAGGTGGACTTCCATTTATCAGGAAGGGGGTTTCTCAAGCCCCAGAATGGTAAAGAGTTGATTAAATAAATAAGCAAGACCTGCATGGAACACCCAGGGATATTCCCTTTTCTTTCCCCAAATAGTTGGGAGTTTAGATGCTCGGTAAGAAGGTGCTGCTAACTTTAGCCTTATTCAGCTTTTCATTTCCTCTTTTTCTTCTCATCCCTCATCCCCCACTCCCTTCTAGGGACTCTTACATCAGATGAGATCTGGGCATCCAGTGTGCTTGAGATCCCTGAGAAGTGCCGTTAGATGGGGTAGGAGGGGTTCTCTTCTTTCTCTGGCTAACTTATGCTCTCCTTTCCCCCTTCATAGCATCATAGGATGTAGAGTACAAAGAAATCTTTGTAATCATCCAGTCCAGTCCTCTCATTTTACAAATGAGGAAACTGAGGCCTAGAGAAGAGATTATTGCTGTTGGCTTTCTGATTTGTGGCACTTTATTGGGAGCTGCTCAGCTTGAACGGGCCTTGATGGTCTAATTGGGCCCAGGAATTTTCCCTGTCCTGAAAAGTCTTAGCACACTAACATAAAGGAGTGAGAGGAAGGACTAAAGCCAGAGAGAATCTAGGCTAGAGTCCAAGAGATCTCACAGGAATCATTTCCCTTGGAGCTCTCTCCCCTTATTCTCCTAATGAGGTGGCTGAACACTTAGGGAGAATGTGGCACAAATACCTCATGTGTCCTAGTTCGTAGCCTCTCCATCCTGCCTTCAGGCTGGTCACCCTAAAACGACTCAGAGGTTCTCCTGAAATGAGCTGCCTTTTCCTAGCTCCTTGGCTTAGTTAAGACACCTCTCTCCAGGGTGTCACTCATCCATTCCAACTCATTGAGCCCCATTCTTCATGGTATTGAGCCTGCTTTGCTCTCTTTCAAGTCTGATTTTCTAACCAATGTTCCTTTTTCTTTCCAGGCAAACTTATACCCCACAGTAGGCTTGCAGACTCCTGGAGAGATCGTAGACGCCAACTTTGGGCAGCAACCCTTTGTGTTTGACATTGAGGACTACATGAGGGAATGGAAAGCAAAGATTCAGGGAACCATTAAGCGTTTTCCCATTGGTGACAGACTCGGGGAGTGGCAAGCCATGCTACAGAAGTGAGTCCTTGTTCCCCAATTCTTTTTTGGCCCCAGCCAACTGCTCCCATGCCCTCTCTACCAACCTCCTCATCTCTATTTTCCTCATAGCCTGAGGGTGGTGCCTCTTAGCTCTTAAGATTACGGCTTTCACTGAATTTATCTCAAGGACAAAACTTGGGTCTACCAGCATCCTTGGTCCCTTTTACTTTGCCCAAGCTGCTTGCTCCTAGAATCTTTAGATAGTGACTTAAGTAATGAAGTTCCTTTAGGCTGAATTTTGCCCAGTGGGGAGTCTCTGTCAGTATTTGGACCTTCTTTGTAATTGTGGGTGAGGGAGGAATGGGCAGGCAGAGAGGATGTTCTGGTGCTTTCTTTGGCTGCTTTCTTCTCTAAGAATCTGTGAAGCCCCAACCTGGATCTGAAGACCAGCCACCTGAGACCAGATCTTTCTAGCATCTAGTGAAGTAGTAAAAAAGAAACTTTGTTCTTATTGTACATTAGAAATCTGGCCGGGGTAGGGACACAGCAGACTCTGGCTCAGGTTGACTAGTTAGCTGTCATATGTACCTTAACTGATACTGAAAGAATTGAGTCATTGTGATTAGATGATGAAACTTTAGGGAAAGCTACATAATTCAGCTTGATTCATAGCTTCACTCTTTGTTTTGGAGCCTGATTTTGGTAAGGTTACTTCCCTTTTCTATGTCCCATTTTCTGTCTCTATGTGCATGTTCATCCTAATTTCCTGTAGTTTTTTACCATTCTTGCAGATTAGGCTAAGAAGGAAAGGGTTTAATTGTCCTAGCCTGTGACGTCAGAGTCCTAGCATCCAGTAGCTTTGTGAACCGATTGTCTTGGAGACCTGTGGCAGAAATAGGGGGCCACATCCAAAGACATTAGAGGGGACGGTATGAGACTTACCAGGCCATCAGACCTTGCCTAAGCCTGGGAACCTCTTAAGCTCTGTTTGACCTCATATTCAAAAAAGAAGCTGAGGGTTTAATCTGCTTGGGATATTGTTCAGCCTCCAGTCCCTGATAAGAGGCTCTTCTTACCTAGAGCATCGGCTTTCTTTGTTTGAAGTTGCTGACAGTGTTGAATGGACCCAGAGCCAACCAAGGACTGTTGGGGTAAAGTCCACACTGATCACAGTCTCATGTGCTTGTTGCTTTTCTCTTGTTCTGACATTCACATCAGCTGCTGCTCTACGAAGGGAATAATACTTACCTTACCCCCCTCACAGGGTGGTTGTGAGGGAAAGGACCTTGTAAACTTCCAAGCTTTGTTTTAAAAAAAAAAAAAGGAGCATTTTTATTCCCTGCCCAATAGTGATGTTCTTTATAGAGAGTGTAGAAATAGTGCCCTGTACCTAGAGAGGAAGTTTAAAAAGGAGAGACCATGATCCTTTGCTGAGCTGATATTCTATGTGTGTTCTGGGGCTTCTGCCCCCCAGCACTTTCAGGCTCCACAGCAGCCCAGAAATACCATACAGATAGACACACAGCATCAGCAGGACCCAGCCTTGGGTTTATTACAAGGATTCCCTGTTTTTAAAAATGTCGATTCATCTGAACCCAGCTACTTTCAAGTTTCCTGATTCCATTGAATTTTTATATTGCTGATTCTTAGATTGGATGGGATCTTAGAGATGATCTGTATTACTCTTGATCTCCAAGGCTGGGGAATTCACTATCCTCCTCATAAGGCAGCTTATGCCATTTTTCTAAACATCTTTCATCATTAGAAAGTTCTAATGGGGGGTAATCGGCTTCCCTATGTACCTGTACTATATTTATTGACTCTCTTATTAGGTGAAGGTTATTTTCTTTTTATTTTTAATGATTTTAATTTTCATTTAAAAAAACAAAACAAAACACTAAAAACCAGTAGGAAATGGCTTGTCTTTGATTTTCTGGAGTAAAGTGATCCTAATTCTGAAACTTGAAGAGTGAGTGAAGCTTCTTCCCATCCTGCTAGCCTTGGCCCCTTCTCAAACCAAGGGAGAAGGAAGAACATTGGGCTGTCAAAGTGTGTGGGGGGGTGGACTTGGCATGTCTCAGTCTTGGGAGGAGTAGTGAATAAGCTTTAGTGAAACCTTGCGTCCTAAGAGTTTAGATGTGAGAAACATCAGACCATCTCCTGTTCTGCCTTATCTTGCTAGGTGAGGAACCATTCTCTCCTCTCTTTCTTCCTCCCTCCCTCCCTCTCTTCCCTTCTCTCTTCCTTCCTCCCTTCCCCTCTCTCTTTCCCCCTTCCCCCCTCCCTCCCTCCCTCTCTCTCTCTCTCTCTCTCTCTCTCTCTCTCTCTCTCTCTCTCTCTCTCTCTCTCTCTCTCTCTCT